>JAHWFP010064413.1:0-11404 GCA_023313725.1 Lithobius niger
GCAAAATGTTCGTAGTCCTACGTGGCAGAACCACCTCTGCCAATGGATCAGTAGCAAGAATCAACTTGTCGGTTGCTCCTTGCTTACGATAGACCTGCAATTTATCCTTTAATACTAAAGTAATATGTAATGACATAATGATTTATGAAGTTGTCAAAAAGAAAATGCGGGCGTTCCTAACAAAGTGTTTTTTCGTTGTAGGGCAATTGTGGAGACCGGGCTGGAAATCCATCAAAAGGGTGTCCGAAAAAGATAATAAATGTAAAATCAGAAGCTGATCACGTGCCGAATTAGAAAACAAAAACGAACTCGTTTGATGTTTAAGGTAAGGTTTAACTCATTCGAAGTCAAAATAGCAAAGGAACACAAATAAACTTTCCTGTAAGGTTTCATATACCGCAGTGTTCCTGGGCTGTTTAGTCCAAGTGAAACCTTACAGCTGTATTCACGTGACAGTTTTTACTTTTGAACACAATAGGTGAGATAGGTTCATTCTACTTGGTTAAACGACATCGCTGAAAAATCGTAAAAAGCAGTCTTAGTGTGCTTAGAACAGACCTACAGAATAAGTAATTCAGGGTTCGTGCAACTCCTTAAAAAACTGGAAATGTCTTTACTTACTTTGTTTAAACTTCTGCTTCGTGTTGAGCTCTTACAGTCGTCTCTTAGCGTGAAAGGGATCAAAACCTGGCTGTCCTTGCTGCGCACCTCTTTCGCATCCTGGTATAAATTGCTGGCGGGACTCGATCTCGTGTTTACTTGGCCCACAGCCAACCACTGTGATCACACTTAAACCATAAAAAGTAGTAGTCACTCCTCAGCCCAATTGCTCCTTCCACACAGTATATACATATTTATTTTCCTACCCTTTCATGAGTATTTTTCTATCCTAAACCATGCGCAATGGCTGTTTGCCGTGACGTCACCACGAGTTAGCCAATGACGAACAAGAACAACGGCTGTTTGGCCGTCTGATTGGACTAGCACAGTCACGTGATATGAACGTCACAGCAAACAGCCATGGCACGTGGTATAGTGATGCTATGTTTGGACGTAGGTAGTCATTACGACGATCCAAATGCAGTAAATGAAACCGATAGAATGGAAAAAAGACGAACTTATTCACCTGTTTCAGGGATGCAATGAACAAACGCAAGCCTTTTCTTAGTACGGTAGCAATGAGTTCATTCTTTGCGCGGTGAGTGCATTAGCTATGCTGGAAACAGCTAATATAATCATTATTTTTAGATTGACGTGAATGGAATGACGCAAAAGTCACAGTTTCTTTCATTTAATAAATCGTCATGTGAATGAAGCATAAGCCTTTAACTTGTCATTATTTACTGCATACGCATTTTAGATTTCAGCAGCACTTATTGGGCAGAGTAAAAGAATTTTCAGCCACATCGTTTTAGTTAAGATTTATTCTATCTAGCTTTTCAGCCTCATCTGTGCTTTCAGTTTTCTATGGCTTTTTAGTGGCATTCATTTCGCAGTTTTGACATGCTACCAGTCACTGCCAAAACACAAGAGAACAATTTTGTTAGGTAATTCCAATAGGAAACTCTTGCTTTTATATACCACTAGCAATGTGAGCATGAGGTGTCACAGGGTCTTTCTCATCCCAAATATGCCCGGGGTTGCTAAGGTTAAGCTTGAAACACGAACGTCAAGCGTGCGAGATAGTAGTTCTAACCACCACGCCACATTGCCTCTATTTGATTGTATGGCTGCATTAGCCGAACTATTTTACACTGACAATGCAGCCGCATCTGTGCGTTCATTTCTTTGTGGCTCTTTACTTGCAATTACTAGAATAATTCACCACGGCTGTTCAGCTGCGGTATATTCAAACTGGAGTCTCTGACTGGTAACTATGTTTCGGGTATTATGTAACTGAATTTCGTTTCATTCCAGGACAGCAAGAGGAACACTTTTTTTTTAATTCATTACCAAAGCGATGCTATGGTAAAACTTCGTATTTACACAGCAAAGCGCTAATAAAGCAGTTAAAAGTGAAGATGAATCCCTTAGAAAGAAGAATTAAACGCATGGTCAATGTTGCTTTACGGTCGCAAGAAACAGAATACATGTCACTACCAGGAATGGAATTTGTTGCCAGTAAAAATACAAATATCACTGCCAGAGTGGTCTGGGCAGTACTAATACTACTAAATATTGTAGTGTGCCTGTACCATGGAATTGACAGAACGGCCTACTATTTTGCATATCCTGTGGAGCTTGATTTATCTACATCTGACTATCCTGCCAATTACTTTCCATCCATTACAATTTGTGCAGAACAAAATGAACGAATGCTAAATGTGTGGAAAGAAAACATGTATTTGCAGGAACAGAGCTGCATATCATGGGTACTCCACATTCTGCTTTTGATATCATCTAATAATATGACAGTCGATGAAGTTTGGGCACTGTCAAATACATCAATATTACTGGTTTCGTCAAATATGGTCTATCAGGTAGAGTATTTTGCGTTTACAACTTTACGTAAAATCAATTTTAACTCTATTTTCTGCCGCCGTTTTAGACTTTCATAACTTGAATAAAACCATGTTCTTTTAACGTTTGTAATAAGTTCAAAGATCATTCATTTTACTCGAATCAGCCTGCGTAATGTCTTATATTAAAACGCTCCGAAATTACCTATGACTTCGCTTGGCCATCCCCCTTCCACGATGAAGAAATAGCGGGACCGATGCCGGCTGCTAGTCCAGTCAACAAAGGCTCGAATTTGGCAAATGGTGGAATAAAATCCCAAAGTATCGAAACTTTGTAAGGTTGTTCGGGGCGTTCTAGTAATGACTATAGCGAAAGTCCTGATGATTAGGAGGTGAGCTGGCTTTGCTAGACTATAAAATACCCCAAAATAAGTGACTTTTTATTAGTTTTCCGTTAATATCTCGGAATCTGTGGGGTCTGCCAAAAAACGTTCCTTACAAACGTTACAGAGGACAAAATGTACCACAAACTTGATCCTATTAATTTTTTCTCTAGCACCAGTAGTTTACGAGATATTCGAGTTCGAAAATCATGAAATCTCAGAAATTGACAAGAGATCTGTTATACGTGGCATTCATAGAGGAGGCCCTGCTGAAAATAAACTGCAGAAAAACTGCAGAAAAAAAGTGCAGTAAAAGCGCAGTAAATTGCCCACTTCAAAAAAACTGCACTTCAAACTGCAGTTAAACTGCAGTTCAAACTGTAGTTAAACTGCAGTTCAAACTGTAGTTAAACTTCAGTTTTTTTCCAATAATTGCTTTTGGTAGTAAAATAAAAAAAATCATAATATAAATTCCAGCTATCAATCAAACCTTAATCTTAGAACATGGTGATTGTGCAAAGTTATGAATGGTTAAGTTCTACAAGATTTATTCTTAACACACAAGCATACCTAGCCAAATACACTCTTACGTTGACTTACAATGATGCAAGTTGTCATCCAGCCTTATATACCTACCAATCACTAAGCGTTAAAGTGTATGGTTTCCAAGTTTTGTATTTTATGGATATCCGCTAAAGTTATGCAACTGTTGGCTTGACTTTAAACAGTCAATTGTCATTAATTGTTCTACACCATAACAACCCTTTCTTGTACCATAAAACTTTGTTCATAATTTAAAAAGTGACACAACGTCACTTTTAATATTGTTAAAATTTTGTAGTTTCTGAGTTGGCCTGCTGAAAACTGCAGTTGTTTTACAGTTTTTTTTTTAATTACTGTTAATGTGCACTTTTCACCCATTTATTCATTGTCGGTGAAATTTAGTTTTTTCGATAATTTTGCCAAAAATTGACGTTAAAATACACCATTATTCCCTTTTTTCGACAGCAATCGAATAGAGCTAATTTTAAGTCAATAGGTTGGCTGCAAGTCATTTAGCAAAACCAAAAATAAGTTCCAAATGGCAGTAGGTAATAATTTTTATGCTCCCCCCCTCGCCCCAAACAAAATAAAAAAAACTCCTACTTTCACAAATCCCAAGTGATACACTTTATGCCATTTTCTCTCCTTCCGCCCAAAAAAAAACCTATACCGGCCAAGCTGTCTAAAGAAAGACGCAGTCCCTTCCCTACAACAACTTGCTGGAGAGTAAGGAAGGTAACAAAGTCAATTCCAAAATATGCAAAATAGAGCAAAAAATTATCATCAAATTAATAAAACTGAAAATTTTTCTTAACAATGTCCTGTAATTCCTAAATCAAGTTGAACTAAAGTTTGCTTAGCTTCCAAATTTTAGAAGAAAAAGAGAAAATAATTATTCGTTATCGGGTCCCAATACCAGATCGGTATCAGATCGAATTGGCAAAAAGGGGTGTAACAATGAAAAACAGGCATTTGGAACAAAATAACTGAAAACTACGGTCACTTTAATTTAGATAGTAATTTAAAGTTGGTGATGCGGTAGTCATCATATCACCATAACATCAACAAGGTCAAAACTTTGTAGGTGGTGGTCGCATGTCCAACATGAGCCTGCATGAACATTTTTAAAGTAGGGATGACTTCCTGGATTTTTCTTAAAGGCGCCACACAGTATATGTTAGTCAATATTGTTACAAATAGTTATTGCTGAATAATTTTTTCAGAGAATGCGGTAACTAACAATTAAAATTAATGTTTATTTTTTCCATTCACTATTTAATTGATCACTAGTAATCGAGCCCGTTTGGCTTTCTGTCCTGTTTATTAATGACAATTTTGTCATCGCCAAATGCCGATAACACTACATGACTAATAGGATAAAAACAACCAGTGCAATCAAAATAAAAAAAATGCATAGTAAAGAAAATAACCTGTGGACAGGCTTAAAATGTGGCGTGGGGGGTTAACTGCGTTGGCACACCGTGTTTCATGATGCCCACACTGCTGGTTTTAGAGCCCCTATTTCTGCGGTTTTTTGTGTTACCTTAGTTGTACCTAACCTTCCTATCAGTTTAACTGCAGTTTTCAAGTTAACTTGTTGAATTTCAAATAAACCGCAGTTTAACTACAGTTTTTTAAAAAGTTTTTTTGCGATTACATCGAATCTGCAGTTAAACTGTAGTTTCATTCAATTTCACATAAACTGCAGTTTAACAGCAGTTTTTTAAAAGTTTTTTTTGCAGTTGCCGTCCATTTCTGCAGTTTTTCTGCAGTTCATTTTCAGCACGGGGTGTACGCACCCTAACCTTATTTAATTTACTATACCAATCATATAACAGCAAATACTTATTACCACTATACAAATTTATTTACTACATATAACATCGAATCATATCATCAAATCAAGTCGAGGTCAACGTCCTCCTCCTGAAGGTCCTCAACAGTTAGTGTCAGGCTATCCCAACAATCACCACGGCAGTTGTGGCAGATGCAATTCATGCTTCTGCTAAATATGAGGTTGAGGACAGCTTCAGGGGCAACAGCATCTTTGGTGGCAGTAGGCATTAGATTGGCATTCTGCCTGCACTCCAAACTCCAAAGTGTATCTGGAAGCTCATTTCCCATCCACACTGGCATGGTGTCTACGCAAGTTGAGGGACGTTGAGGTGCCTCCGCTACATCAATTTCAATCTAATAAACGTAAGGCCAGGGTGATCAAGATGCTTTCCTCTAAACTAAATAGCACAGGAGTACAATGTCTTTAAAGACCTAGTCATGCTGATACTCTAATTGTCAGGAGCGCCATCGCCCAAGTTAGTGACAGTGACAATGTAGCCATTATTGGAGAAGATGTAGATTTATATTTCTTCTTACAGCTCTCACAGCTACACACCGAAATAAATTCTTCTACATGCCAGGTCGTAGAAAAGCAGGAACACAAGTATTTTCTTCAACCTGACGACAACAGACGGGTCACAAAGATGTCATACTATTCGCTCATGCATTCACAGGGTGCGACAAGACATAAGCTTCCTTCAAGAAGGAGAAAGTAGCAGGTTACAAACTGCTGATACAACGTGACGCATTGCTCAACTTCCAAGTATCAACAGGAAGTGGAGGCAGATCACAGGTTTTTCTTGACTGTGTATAGAGCTCCTACTAAAACATCTCTCAACTTGTACAGGAACCATGCCCTCACAAAGTCTACCACCAATATGAAGTCGGAGCTACTATCCCTCCCTCCCACAAAATGGGCGGCTATATAATGCTCATTTTGTGTTTTCCAACAACTACAACTGTGGATGGGTAATGAGTTACCAGCTAGTATACTTTGGAGTTGGGAACCAAGGCAGAATGGCAATTTTGTGCTTAATGTAATCAAAGATGATGTATCCCCTGTGGCTCTCTCAACCCCATATTTTGCAGACGCACCACACGTTGTAGAACAAGTGTGGGTGCAGGAAATAAGCATGAGTTGCACTGCTATTTGCCACAACTGCCATGGTAACTGTTTGAATAGCCTGGCACCAGTTACTGTTGAAGACGATAAGCTTCAGGAGGAGGACGTTGACCTCGACTTGATTTGATGTTACTGTATATGTATTTTATGTTTTCATTCGATGTTGTATTTAATAACCTGATGTAGTAACTGCATAATTATGTAGTAACTAAATATGTATAGCAGTAAATAGGTGTTTGATGTTATATGATCGTGTAGAAGCTTATGTGAGATTAGGGTGTGTTCACCTGGTCTACGTACACCACGTATAGGATATCTGTCAATTTCTAAGATTTCTCAATTTTCGAACTCGAATATCTCATAAACTACTGGTGCTAGAGAAAAAATGAATAGAATAATTTTTGTGGTAGATTTTGTCCTCTTTAACCTTTGTAGGAAATATTTTTTTGGTAAGACCCAAAGATTCCGAGATATTAACGAAAAACTAATAAAAAGTCACTTATTTTGGAGTATTTTATGGTCTAGCAAAGCCAACTCACCTCCAAATCATCAGGACTTTTGATATAGTCATCACTAGACCACCCCGAACAGCCTTGCAAAGTTTCAAGACTTTGGGATTTTATTCCACCGTAAGTCCTATTTTGACTGGACTATGAATGGTGGATTGAGTCTTCTGGCCTTAGCCACAGTTGGTCTTATCCTCTCCCGGTCTTTTGTCTTCTTAGGAAGGTAAATGGCATTTGCAATTTTTCATTGTAAGACTGGTCCTTTAAATTTTACTCGTCCACAACACGACCTGATGTGAAGCGGACCCATCCTCACTCTTTCCCATCCTCATCCTTCTCCCTCACCACTCTGCCTCTCCTCTTTTCTCTACTCCCCTCCTCCTCTTCACCATCCTATACTCCCATCCCCTGCCTTGCCACAACCCTCTCATGTTTATTCAACGGGAAATATGAGAAGGTTTGTTTAAGGGGATTTTTATTTTGGAAGTGTTAATGGGGCTTCCCCTATGTTCCTCTTCCCCTCTCCTTCTGTCTCGTCTTTCCCTTCCCCTCTTTCCTCCCCTGCTCCCGTTCCCTTCCCTCTTTCCTTTCCCCTCACCTCTTCTTTTCTCTCGTCTCGTCTCCCCTCTTCTCCCCCCTCTTCTCCCCTCCTCCCACCCTTGCCACAACCCTCGTATGTTCGTTCAAGGGGACAACGTTAACAGGACATTTCCACCGAAATTTTGGTGCAGACCTAGAAAAGGGCATACCAGTGTTTTACTGAATGATAAAAACCCCTATGACTGAGAAACTCCGCATTCAGTACGCACGCAAAGTAATCTCTATGATTGTTTCCGCCAAGGTAGAAACAATTTAATTAATGAATGAATAATGAATGAAAATTACTTGCAACAATTTGGCCGTAGTGGTACCAACTACTACCGCCAAATTGTTGCAAGTAATTTTAATTCATTAATTTGCGCCTAGGGCGTTAGGGCTTCGGGCAGGTGACCAGGATTGGTTAACGCTCGTTAAACCCTTTGAAACCCTTTGAATTCATTAATCGAGGTATTAACGTTCGCACATGCAGTGATTGTTACCACCCACTTTAGAAGTTCGCTGTGGAAAGCAGCATCTATGAAATAAATGCGCCTTTTCATCGTACCATTGTATTGTCGTTTGGTTTAAAGTTGTCCGATTTTAGCTGTAACAAGATTTTTTTCTTTTTTTTAGCTCATCAACGAAAGTTGATGCCCCATTCACGCGACCAGTCACAGTTTGAAAGGCAGTAACGATGCGCCATGTCCATAATAATAACGTCCATTTATTACCCGGTTTTTGCTTCTAAGTCCTCTTTTAACAATGTAACGATGCAAGAGCGCAACAATAAAACAAGAACGCACAGTGCAAGAGCCGATCTCTTGCATCAAAATGGCGGTTGGCTCTTGCATCAAAATGGCGGATGCATTCATGATTACAACAGACCGACAATACATAACTTTAAAAAAAGGTTAAGAAAGAAGTTTTTTATTTAAACGAATTCGTGAATTATAGACTGGCAACTGGAATGGCACAAACCAAAATAAAAAATAATAAAAAATATTAGGCAAGTATTTTTTTATTTAAATGTCATGAACCACAGTAAATTAACGAGTGCATTATGCTTTTTAAGACTTTAAATACGCTAGTTTGCTAATTAAATCATTTTATAGGCTGCTTAAAATTGAAAATAATGTTGTAACCTTCATTAAAATTAATCGTTCCACCAAAAAACATGTCTCATACTGTTCTTTATTATTGCATCGTCTTTGTTAGCAGCATATTCAGCTGCTTCACCTGATAAGCCAATATTGTCCGTATTGTTTTCATCATGGTTACTCGATAAGTCAAATAGATCCTCAAACTTTATAACTTGTTTTGCCATAACAAAAAAAGGAACAAGAAATATGGCTCCGCCTGCAATAATCACCGAGCGCGAGCACACACATTCACCGAGCGCCACCAAACGCAGCCAACAATCGTCGGTCTGAGAGGCAAAAACCGGTTAATAAACAGGATATCACCCGCTTTCCTCGTGCTGAGATCCAAACAATGTATCGACGCTGTGCGTGTCGACATTGTTAGCTCTCAGCACTCGGAACACGGGTAATATCCTATACGTAATAAAGCGGTTGTTGCACGTGTTTCCAGTGCAACAATGAAAATACGTCGTTAAGTTGAGAATTATTTAAAATTTATAAAGCAATATCATACCTAGGATCAAACCCATACAAAAAAATTATTTTTTTGGGTTTAGAACGATTTATTTCTCTCTTTGATGGTTGGACCTACACAGTTCCTTTTGGAGTGAATCAGTCCTTTTTAAACATCTTTAAAATTTTTAATGCTTTAAATTGCTGTTTCCTCTCCTGAATTAAACAGCATAATCAATATTTGAACTTCGGACTAAGGGACTGGTCATTATTTATTGCCGGGAGGAGGAGGAGGGGGAGAAGGAAATGGGTGGGGGGGGGGGCATGACGTTTTGGACCCTCTCGAGGGGGACTCATAAATTTGTTAGGTCCCCTCAAGACTAGGGGTTTAAAAGCACAATGACCAACTGGAAGAAAAAGTCATTTTGTATCTCAAAAATGGAATCAGTCTAAATTTCTAAAAACGCCTCAGTTTACTAGGTTTTCATCCTATTAATACCATTTTTTGCAAGTCTAGTTTTTACAAATACCTTTGTAAAAAAGCCTTGGCACCTGGTTTCTTGGCTTTTTTGGTATTCTAGGTCCTGACTATGTTAAGGATGTGAGCAGGCAAGCAAACAGTGTGTTATGCATACTTATTGTACGAATCACGACGAGAGATGGTTGTAAGGAACACTTTTAGTTCAACTTGTCTTTTTGTTAAAAACGAGACGCATTATCCTTACTACTAATGATAACTGTTGGTGTGGAGCACTACTTACTTAGTTTGGCCGCACTACTAATCTTGGCTACAGGAATCATCTGCAGAGTGTCTCAATGGGTATTCAAAAAGAGCAATTTTTTGGGAGTGGGGCGGGGGTTACATTATTTTTGGACCTTGAGTTCAACATTTTTTTTCAAGGTCTCGAAAGGGGTCATCGAAAATTTGGTGGTCGCATTTTCATTTCCTCCAGCCCCCGGCCATAAATAGTAACCGGTCCCTAAATGCTTTAAACTATGTATTGTACAAATGTCTTTGAAAATGGTTAGATTTCATTGTTAAGTATAGGGTCGAGTTTGAACCAATGAGGGTTACCCCAGACTACAACCGGCCATTTCTTTGAAGTCTGTTCGTAGGTCAGAAAAGGATTCTACCTCGCATCCTCTTGGCGAACATTTTCCTATCAACACGGCAATGTTTCATTTAAAAATTGCCTCGTACCCATAGAACCGTAATTAAACTCGCTATATTTGCTGTACATAAATATTTCATCTTTTTGCGTAGATGTACTTCATGTGTGGAAAGGGTTAATAACGCGCTTTGCCATCATGTCAATATTAAAACATTCAAACAAGATGGGAAGCCAAAATCGGTTCGGTTACTGGCAAATAAATACAAATTCTAAGGAAAGGGTTTATATCTGTATTTATTTACCAAAAAATTCTAAATTTTCTTGTCCAGTTATTAACTCAGTGTGAATCCCAGATCTTTATTTTCCTGCGTGTTATTTCTTTTCTGGGAAACAGAAAGAATTTGACTGGCACTAAAAGTTATCTATTAGAGCAGTAAAAAAAAGGGCATGTCTTACAACATTAGGAGAAATTTTTAGAATTAGTTAAAAGAAACCAGTGCTGTTTTGCATCTCCTTTTAGACAATATTCATTTAAAAAAATGTTGTTCCTTTTGTGCTTGTAGGGGGTTACACATCCACTTGAGGCCTCATATGTGAATAGTACACACGGGCTTTGCACATCGTTCAGCTCCAGTAAGTGGCAGTCCATTTAGAACATCGTTAACTTATTTATTAGTTTTTTTTAAAATCACAATAAGCACTGCGGTTGGGAAGGTTGCTCTTTGCCTATACTAAGGTATATTATGAAATAAAAATTCAGTTCCTAATTATAAGGCAAACTTATTAATGTTTATCACATTTCTCACTTGAATGAAAGTTAATATTGTATATAAGTTTCATTGTTTATTTTAATTTTGCACCGATGTTTTTATGTCTTATGGAAGGAATAGTAATAATAAATAACAGATAGAAATATGTTTTGTATCGTAGCACTCTACAACTGAATACCGACAAAAGTGTAGCAAAGCAGAGGAGGCTTTATCAATTTTCAGCCAGGAAATTACAGTAAATTGTTTTCGATCACCGAATTACAAATCAAAATTCCATATTAGTGCTTAATAATATTCGATAGCATCATCAGGTGAAGAGATAGAAAATGGGTATCCTGCCTCATTTTGTCACTGTCAATACTTCCTTATGGCTCGTAAATTCCTATAAATAAACACAAATGTAAACCTCTATTCCTATATTGGAATGGAGTGTGAAATGTATCTTTTACATCTTAGAAGGTTTCATGACGGCCCACATGATTTTCATATAACCAAAAAATA
>JAHWFP010064413.1:11414-89553 GCA_023313725.1 Lithobius niger
AGAAGGTTTCATGACGGCCCACATGATTTTCATATAACCAAAAAATAATATGTTATCAGCACTGTTATTGTTAAAAATTTTTGCAGTACAGTAGCTGTATTATTAGTGCTTGACATACTACAATGAAAAGTAAACACTCAGTGTGGTGGCATCATGTAAGGCCAGATGAGAAACGTGCACATGTTGATTTGAACGGCTTACAGAACAATCACTACAAACCATCAATTGACAAAACATACTATCATCCATTTATTGCAGACATTCTTCTTGGAAACACGGCGAGCAAAAAAGAAGTGAATATTGTTTTACAAAGAGTCCAAAATAACTGTCCTGATGACACTGTTAAGGTGAGAAAATTTACAATTCTGTAAACCTTTAATGGCTAAACAGCACTGTCACAAATAGAAGTGAAATGCTGCGTTAGTCATCAATTCAACACAATCTGTCACGAATACCACAACAACGTATTCCGCTTTTTCAATTGAAAGAGTATGGCCAGCGATCATGACTCTACTTGCAACAAATTGAAAGATATAAACACATCGTAAGTTTCAGAACATGGAGAAGAAATTGGGGAACCTCACACATGCCTGATGGTATTATGCAAACGCTAAAACTCGATGTGGGTTTATAACAGTTGGTTACCAGCACACAAAAAAATATATCTTTTTTCAATTTTCCATTTTTTTACAATCGTTCTTTTTAAATTATAACAAATGAAGGACGCCCCTGACAGGCGATTAGAGGTAGTAAATACATATATACTTTGAGGTTTGAGAGGTATCAGAAGGGGCAATTCACAATATTAGTGCTGAGGCTGTAGTTGAATATCCGAACTTTTCTTTTCTTTTATACCGTGTGTACTGGCTGCGATGGGGACCAAGACTAATCCAATACTTAGTCATCATCTTCGTTAATTTCCTTGGCCTTGTAAACTGTAAAGGTGTAGGCTAGTTAATGGTTGTTGCACTTCAGTGTTTCTGTTGCACTAACTGCAGATTCACAGTTCTTACAATTGGTTCAAAAATTCTTTTAAAAATTCTTCATAGACTCATTTGCCAAAACGTTGAATCAAACCTATTTTAGTAATTTTTTTTTAGATTTGTTAGCCCTCGTTTATTGTGAAGTCTTTTATCTTAATAGGTAAAAAGAATTTTTTGTTTCGTCCCGTGTTTAACTTTTTGTTTAATAATTAAAAGCTATGGGGTTTATCCCAACATTACCATGATGCAAAAATGACACTATCTATTTAACTCACTTCAGGTTAGTATTTTATAATTCTTTTAACATGTCACTACATGTTACGTCATTACTATACGGTGTATCTGTAAGCATTTCACGTTCGTTTCTGATGTGTTATTTCCTTGTAAGCAATTTACTTTCGTGTTCTGGAGGGTTCTCACACTAATACATGACGTACATGAATAAAAACTACTTTACTTTACAGCCAGACCCCCACTTTCTGGTAACAGCCACTTACACAAAAAACGTATTCATACAGGAATGAAATATTAAAAACTCTACAATGTCCTTCTTCGTGCCAATCCAGTTCTTGCATCCTTTTTAGATCTTAAACATCACAAAATGGCTGCTCATTACTGATGTACGAATTGCAGCTATTGTTTTATGACGTAGTAACTTCGGTAAAACCGCCTTGAAATGTTACCTTCAACTCGATCGCTTACGTTATGTGAAACATCGGATTTGCATAAGAGCCTTTCACGCAAGCAGAGCTTCCCTGGAGTGGGGCTGCATCCATCCACAGCTGAAGTTCATTCTCCAACATTGCCTAAATTGGCAATCTGGCACAATGATCACCTGTGCCTGTCAGATTTGGTCCAAACTTGGGAATATCTGATGGGTCTCTCAGTTACCTTTACCTGCCAAACCTTACAATCAACAATCAGTACAGTAATTTTGTTTTCATTCTTGAACATCCTGGATATTGCATTCACTCACACTTGGTTCAAAGACCCCTTCTTGTAATATATCTCAAAATCCATTCCTTGAAGTTCAAGAATCAACCTAGCTAATCTTCCTGAAAGCTCTTTTAAAAACTTCAAAAAGTATAAAGCTGATTGGTTAGGTTTGAGGAGAAATGGCGTGTCTTCTATGTAAGACTGAAACTTTAGTACAACAAACATTACGGCTCCCATGTCAAGCTCAGAAACGCTGCGTATTTTATTACTTTCAGACAGTCGCCTGCCTGCAAAAGCTCCAGTTACGTGCCCATGTCTTTCGACATGCTGGGAGATCAGTGCTTCAAATCCCGAAATTAAGGGATCTGAAGAAATTTCAAACCGCTTATCCAGATCTAGCAATGCTAACCCACAATCTGTTAAACGGTCCTTCAATTGTTGTACTGCATCTTATTGTGGTTGCTGCCACTCCCAGACCACATCTCCTTTCAGTAGCTCATAAAGCGAAGTTGCTTTCGCATGAAAATCCTCGTTGAATGAACAATAAAAACCCATCATCTTGAGAAATCTATTCACTCTTTAAATTTCTTGGATCTTGAAATTCCTTATTCAACCATACCTTCTCTGGCAAGGACCATAATTCTTGGGGACAGATTATGAGCCCAAGATAGTACAGGGGAGTTCCTTTAAATAAAGCGTTTTTTTTCTGATTTACTCTGAGCCTGCTATTCCAAGCCTGTCCAGCAGTATGACCTAGGTGGCTTTGGTAATTCTGGGAATAAATTACCAAATTTTCAACGTAAATCATAGTTTGGGAATTCACAGCATTGCTCAAAGCCATGTCTGTAAGGCACGCAAAGGCAGTTGTTCTGGTGCATGGCCCATATGGCATTCTGCTGAACTGCCGGCTTCCCATATGACAGCAAAACAGCAGAAAGCCTGATTTCAAGCCGATAACTGTAAACCAGTTTGTCTTCCCATGCATAGAAAATATTTGACTGGCATTACTGGTCAGCAGGCTGTCTTTTACCTACGCAACATTCAGAAGGCGGTAGAAAATTCATAATCTTTTAGCCCTATTACCCTTTATCGGGGCAAGACAAGGTACACCTCTCCAAGGTGACACTGAGTCCTCAACGATGATATTAATACTGATGATAGCCAGTGTTAATAAAGGTCATAACCCCATCAAAAGTGAACATTTTAAAACCAAATTTGGAATCTAGCCTCGGCTAGTCAAAGCCTGTCCACAATCCAAAAATTTTGGAATTCGGCCCAGAAATTCTAAGATCAATAGTGGGGCCAAATTGACAACTTCTTGTTCTTATTGTTGTTGTTCTCTGGATGTACCTTTCGTCTGTCTACTCCACATGTCAAACTACACAACTTAAAATCATGAGACCAAACTCTCCCAAACACCAAATTCTCTCAACGCACAATTAGGGAGCATTCACAAATTTCGAAATACTTGTCTCCAGCAATTTAAAATCCCCTCCCCCCCCTTGCAACACCATTGTACCACTTGGCCATGAGTCCCACATTTGAAGCTACGTAATATTTTTTTAGTACCCCGCCACCAATTCTATTGTTTTTTTTTTTTGAATAATTCGTTTTTACAAGTGGTAAATTAGCGCCTAGGGTCGTTATGATCAGTGATTTAAAAAAAAATTATTTTGTAAACAGAAGTTAGAAAAATAGTTCAGATAAAAGAATAATTTTAAAAGTAAAGAAAAAGTTTAGAACAAAATATTTTGTGAAAATTAGTGTGTTACGTAACACTTTGTTATGCTCTCCAACTTCCTCATCATATCAGATACCCCAATGTTAGTGGAGTGTGAGCTTTCTGCTTTGATCTCTTGAATTTTTTTTTCTGTCTTAGTAACATGGCAGTGTCTGTGCAGCAGGGAGCAATATTGTTGTCATAATTTACCTTAAATGTAAGAAATTGGTGTAAAGGTAATCAAAAATCATTCTTAGACTTCATTGAATCTTTGGGCATGACTCAACATGTTACCGAGCCCACCCGGGGTGTAAATATTCCAGACTTTATTTTCTCACAGGACGTAAGGATCATCTTTTGTGTTGATGTGCTGGGCCACCTGGGTACCAATGGTTATTCTGTGGTTTCCTTCAAGACCCATTGTGCCTTTTCCTCGCAGTCTGCCTTGCCAAATACTGACTGGGAGATGCCTAATTTGAGCGAGTCTTGTTCTGTTGAACGAGCGTGGTAGAAATTTTTATGACCTAACAACATTAGATGAAGCTGGCACCACACTGCAAATATTCTAGATTGTTACCGACCATAAAATTACCAATTATTCTCATTAAACCTGCCGCATCAAGCTTAAAATATGGAAAAAACATAAATTATGTCAACTTGCAGACTCGTTAAAGTGTAATAACGAAGTATGCAGCTCTTGCTATGGAATGGCATCGCAGAGGAGAGGTACAAACTCTCACAGAGGGGAGTATTCCATCCTTCTTACATCACTATCATAAACAAACGGGTAATTCCCATACCCTACCTCCATTTAAACTGGGAGATTCCCTAATTTCTCAAAACTACGAAAAATCCAATGTATTAAACTAAAGTCTTGCGACAACTTGCAATCTGATCGTTTTCTCGGTAGAGGGAGTTCTACAGGCTCTGTCGAAGAATAAGCCGAGCCATGCCACTGTCCCTGAGGTCTATTCTGCCTTTTTTCTTAAAAACACGTCGCTACATCTATTTGCCTCATATTATCAAAATTTTTTAACTCCCATTTGTATTGGGTGAGCTGCTTTCGATTTGGCATAAGGTGAATTTTATCCCTGTATTTAAGAAGTGTAATGCCTCAATTCCTACAAACAATCGCACAATTTCCCTTACAATGGTTCCATGCAAGATCATCGAATCCATTGTGTGAGAGAAGATGTTGGGTTACCTCAAGACTAATAATGTAATTCTCGATGATTAATTCGGCTTTATGCCAGGTAGGTCTTCTATTCACCAACTTATAATTTCGTAAGATGCATGGACTAGTGCATTTAATATTGATGTCCCTTATGATAATTATAATCTACTTCGACTTTAAAAAGGCTATCGAATCAGTTGTACACCATAAATTGCTTTATAAACTGGAAAATTCTGGTTTTGGGGCAATCTGCTGAGGTTGTAGAAGGCCTTCATTGGTGGTCGTACACAGAGAGACAAAATCGAGAATACTTTTTCTTCTATTAAAAATGTCATCAGTTGTGTTCCTGAAGCTTTGGTTTCGGCCCATACTTTTTGTGATCTACGTGAACGATCTCCAATGCTTGAAACAAGACCTTCAAAACCGTGAGTTCGCCAATGATTTGAAAATGAAAAATGCCATCGTTGATATGCTTGATAGCCATGTTCTATCCTTAGAGATAAAACATTCTTCACAATGGGTGACGACTCAGCAATTTCCTTTATCAAAGCCCAAATGCTATGCTTTCCATACACAAATCTAATGTATTACCTTAGTGTTGCCGATAGACTGATGTATCAGTCATCCGCGACCTAGGGGTTTGGTTTATTTCTGATTTGTAATCGTCTTCACATTGCAATAAGATTTGTACACTGCAATTCTGCTGACTGTCAAAAATTTGTTAATCGATGCTTTAATTCTGGCCGTGTTGATATAAAGGCCTACGCCTACAAAATAATCGTATGACCTGTGCTTGAATATGCAAGTCCAATTTGGTCACCTTGTTTACTGACAGATATTGGCCGACTTGAATCCATCCAGCGAAAGTTCGCAGGAAGTATTTCAACCATTCGTAAACTTCCATTAACTGAACGACCTAAAAAATTACACTTGGAACAATTGAAACTAGGTCGGTTGATCGCATATCTGGTCTTGACCTTCAAGATCTTAAAGGTTCTCCACCCGCTGGAGGGAACATTGTTTGAACTTAGCAATGTAACATCTACTAGGGAACAATCGTATAAACTACGCCATCTGGATTCAAATCTTGATTGCAGGAGATAATTTTTCTCCCTACGAGTGTCCCAGCATGGAACTCCTTACCAGAGGATGCTGTATCGTTGAATACAGTGGCAGGTTTTAACGTAGCTTAAAAACTCTGTCTCTTTATAGGTATCTGCTGTGAACATATTAAGCTATATATTGCATCAGCACTGGCGAATATGTGTTTGGGTTGCCTGTTAGCATAGGACAAGTTCTTTAAATATTCTATTACAGTCGGAAAATTGTAAAAATGAATCAGTTGCTACAAAATTTTTTATTTTTTATTTAAAATTGTGTGCTTGTGTAAGTAAACTGTTGTCTGCAGGCCTAAAAAAGGTTTGCGAACAATGTGAATGAAATCGCCATTACGTTTATATTAAAGGTCTCAGTTGAGCTGTCATTACGTGTAGGAACTAACTGGATGCAATTTGATTTAATAAGGCAGAAGTATAAGGAATCATCTATTTATTAGCAAGAACAAACCACAAGGGTGGTTTTCAAAATTTGGGATAGATAACGTTTAGCTGACAGCATTTTTATTTCAAGACTGAAAATACTCGTATAACTGATGAATGAATAGTACCAAAATACTATAAACCAAAAAATAATCAATAATGTTACTTGGTAAGCAAAATGGTTACAGCTATTTACATTTGTAGCATCATTTAGTGGATTTTAATGGGTTTTACTGGAGTTTTGGCTTAAAACGTCTATAGAAGTTTTGGCTTACATGCGTCTATAGTTGTTTTGGTTTACAACCCCTGTAGACATTTTTGTTTAAAACAGTAAAGTAGTTTTCGTCATACCATCAATAAGTTTTGGTCCATAGCATTTATCTGTTAATAAGATCCCAGAGACGTTTAAACACACAATGGTTCCAAGTACTCATTGTTAAATGCCGCTGAAAATTTTGCGTAAACTGGGCCATTGTGCTGATAATTTGGTAAGACGAATCTTAACGAATTACTTCTCCTTGTCTAATGGCATAGTTTGTATCCTTGGGAGAGCCGGGCCAGCATCTTCTTAATGAATAGCCAGTGCATCGACTTTGAGTGATTAGTGTGGTGACACCTTGGGACCACGGTTGTTTGCCAAGTTTGCAGTAGTGGTACAATCATGGGTGTCAAAATCGTGTTACTCGCAGATTGTAGACGATCCCTCCTTTACAGGCTTCTGCACTGATGGAGTGGACCCTTGGGAGCCAACTGTTAACCATTATTATACATATCGCCTAGAAGCAGTTCTAAACGAGATGGTTTCAAAACTGGTCGCATTCTCTTTGGTAATGGGCCAAGGTTTTGTATTGTAGGTCAATTGTATCATGATTTTGTCAGACTCACAAGCTGTAATAAGAAATCTTTGTGGGTATGTTGAAATGACTAGACCTATCACATGTCAGAGTGAGTGGTTCAAATATGTTGGTGTCAAGCCATTCAAGTGCGCTTGGCAATGAGGTTGCTAATACGCTGTAATGTGTGCGGTATTTGTGCATCTGTAGCATTGCCTCTGTGGTTGGCCAAATTGTGCAAATGTTTTAGGAGGATGACTGGTTCAGCGAAGAGTGAGAACGGATCTCGTTGGTGGTGTTCTGTAGGATGCTATGGTTCACTTCATTTCTGGATTACAAATTCTCCAGTCCCCAGCAGCTCTGGATGTTATCTGCAGTGCTGTGTACAAAATGTGTGTGGCTCCATTCGGCCAAAGAAAATTTCTCTAGGCTCTGTGCAGTTAAGGAATTCTGCAAGTAAGGACTGTTTCCAAATTAGTTGAGTAGCATAATATTTAGTTGTATCAATGGTTGTTTATTAATTGTTTGTAGGTTGTTCGTTTGCAATTTTTTTTATCTTGAACTGGGTGTATTTCTTAACTGTGTGTAGTTAAACATTTTCTTGGTTGAGTGGGGTAGAATATCCGGTTTTTTTTGGCTCCACAACAAATATAATCAGATCTGTGGATAAGCGATACTGATTTAGGACTATACGTGTATTGAAATTGTTCTTTACAAACTATTAAACCCATGAATCCAAGGGATTTGTGATTACATAGGTTTTGCTACTAATGACTTCAATTTGAATTTTAACCAATGAATGGAGAACATTTTGAAATTAGGTAATTTACGTACACGTTCACTACTTAATTAGAAAAAAGATTATTAATTTTGCGAATGCCAATAAAGCCTAATCTTAGATTTGTATCCTGTCTTGAAGGTTATACAATTACGTGTTACAGTGTAAAATGGCCCAAAATTATTCACATCACACATAATTTAGTATTTCAGTATATTATTGCAGGTTCAGTCAGGAAGGTTCATAAAGTCTTATTTTCCCTTCAGGTTTACGTTCACGATGCTGGAGAGGATCCTTTCCTAACAACAAGGAATATGTACGGAAGTGGATCCACCAACTTAGTAGAAATATCCAGCAAACAGGTAATCAGGAGTTTGGGCCAATCTTTAAAACATGTTCGTTTTGTGCAGTTAAAAAGTAAAAGAGACATTGAACCAGTAATAATAATAAGTCACACTTATCCAAAAAAGGAAAAAGAGAAAGTCATGACCGAAAAAGAATAAATTGAGTAATGTTTTGGTTAAGCTTTATGAGTTTCAGTGCCATTTTTATGGGCTTTGGTTTGCAAAGAATAATAGTCATTCTCTTGCTGGTGGTCATCTATGGATTGATAAAGATTTACGTTAGAAAAACACGAAACTATGGCTTGTTTTTTTTTTAATGCTTGCTTCATACGAATAGGGAAGAGTGTCGCATCCTTTCTTTTGTTATAGGCCTTTAGTAATTAGCTGTATTTATTAAAGTTCGGGAATAAACTGTTCTACTGGGCTCTTTCAGGCAAAGTGAGTAGACATTAAATGCCTTAGAAATTTAAAATTATTAAAACACAATGAAGTGACCATGTCAGCTAAGAAGATGAGGAGTACTGATACAGACACATAACAAAAAAAGCCTTCTTCGAAGGAAATGTTAATACAAGAAAATGAGTTTTCCATTAAAAAAGGTATCCATACTAAATAGAAATAATAGTCTGCTGACAATTCTTTTAGTAAAATTTCGCCAAGACTCGGTGCTTGAAGAAAACAAGAAATATCATCAAGTATAGGTTTGTGCCATAATCTTAATAGCAGAATTGTTAATGGTCTTGCATTTCAATGCTTGCTCGAATATTTTTTGGAATGGGATACTTATTATTAGTTTTAAAACTTCCTTAAAGACACACATTTTTTCATTTCATATGTATGTCCATTGTTGTCTTTCTTTTTCTTTCTAGTAGATCACATTCATTGTTAGACAAATCTTTGTGTATGTGTGTGTTTAGGTTGCATCGTATTTTTGTGGGAATATAGGAATATTATTTTACGCCTTAAATATTTTTTATATATGGCTGCATACGTATTAAATTATAAAGGAATTAAAACAGTACAGCTTTTATGGGCTATAATTTAGGCTAATCATGCACATTTAGGTGAAAGCATGAAATTTTACGCGCAAGACATTCTTAGCAGTACACATCAATCCAACCATGAAACCCCAAGAAATACCCCATGGTCCCCAAGAGCCCTCTGTGGCTCTTCCCTGAGGATTGACCAACATATTCTTGCAGATCGAGGTAAAAGCATGACATTTGGTACACAAATCATTCTTAGCAGTATAAATCGAACTGGATATAGAGTACCCTCTATATCTCCAAAGGCCCTTGGACTCCTTAGTGTCCACCTGAGTCTTCACCAACATATGCTTGGAAATCGAAGTAGTTATAGAACCTTTTCCAGATACCCCCAAGCCCCCTCCCTCAGGGTTGACTAAAACTCTTGTAGATCAAAGTAAAAGCATGAAAATTGGTACAAAAATCACTGTTAGCCGTACAAATCGAACTAGCTACACAGTCTCTTCCAGATCATCCTAAGTGTCCACAACCACCTCCCACCTCCCACCTCCCACCTCCTCAGTAACCCCATCATGCTTTCTGCAGATCGAGTTAAAAGCATACAATTTGGTACACAAATCACTCTTGGTAGTATAAATCGAACTAGGTATAGAGCCCCTTCCAGGTTCCCGTCCCAAGGATCCCTAGAGAAGAACCCCATCTGTGCCCTCTCCCTCAGGATTGACCAACACATTTTTGCAGAATAATGGCTACGAAAGCATGAATACTGGCTTTATATATATATCCACCTCCAGATACCCCCAAGACGCCCCATCCCCCTCCTCAGCAACTCATCAGGCTTAACGAACAAATTCGTGATAGTCACACAAGTCATCTTTAGGAGTACACATAGATCCTATGCCAGAACCCCAAACGAAATACCCTACAAGGCCCTCAAGTTCCGCCTATGGCCCTTCCCTGAGGAGTGATCAACAAATTCTTGCCAATCAAGCTAAAATGAAATTTGGTACATAAGTCACTCTTAGCAGTCCAAATCGAGGTAGCTGTAAATCCACCTTGAGACAATCCCAATGCCTCCCAGCACCACCTTCTTCAGGCTTAACCAACAAATTCTTGCAGATCGAACTAAAAACATGAAATTGGGTACAGATTTAATTAGGTATAGAGGCTTTCAAGCACCTCCAAGCCCCCTTCAGTGCCCCCTGAGCCATCTCCCTGAGTCTGATGACCAATAAATTCTTGCATAGTTTGCAGAAATCATGAATTATGGTACACAAGTCATTATAGGCAGCGCAGATAGAGCCATCCATGAGATCCCTATGAAATACCGCCAACATCACAATTACGTTTTTCTCTCTAGAATCCCTGTTAACAGGGAAGAATGAAAAATGGTGTATTATCAATTAATTATCTGTCGTGTAACCAATTGACCTCTGCTGTAGGCAGCCTTTAGAAACACGACCTCTATCGCAAACTTAGTCCCAATTGGTATTTTCATATTGAGTATGGCATCCCTCCCGAACGTTTCATTCCACCAGCGAGATAATTGCAGGAGTTCTGGTGGTTGTGTTACATGTAAGCCGGATATTGGCGGGTTTTCACTGGTGGGTTGAAGTCAAAAGTTGACGTGGATGTGCTTGTGTGCATTGAGGAGTGACTGTTTCCCATCGCCTTCAATCAGGCTAGTCTATGGTTTTGGTTCAGATTCTGGCACTTGGTCAGGCTGTTGAATGAATCTTTGACCATCGGGGCATGAATTTTATCATCTTTAGTAATTCCATGAGCCAGCGAAAAACTTCCATTATAGGCTGAATCTCACGCCATGTCGGGATTGCAGTGAATGAGCACGGTGATTTTCCTGTGAAAGAGGCACCTTTAGTCCTCTGAGAGGGATCTGTGCCTTGTTCCCTCAGACTCCTTTCCAGCAGGCCGTTTGAGATTGCATGCTCTTTGGCAGGCCTTTGGGGACAAACAAGAAGGCATTATGTTCTACCCTATCTTCTGAACGTAACGTTCGTTACCAGTGGGGTTCCTCACGGGTCCCTTTTACGACCTCTTCCTGATCTACATAAAGGATCTAGCCACCGATTCTCCTCATGTTAAAATGCCAAACTTTGCTGACAATGTTAAATTGTATTCTTCCATATTGAAACTGATTACCACTTTGACTTTCATCTTCACTTTAGACCCTTGAGAACTGGTCTGCTCAGTGGCAACTACCAATACTGGTCCCAAATGTCAGATTTTTTATAATTGTAAGTTGGATTACACCCTCCTCGGTGGCACTCTCAACCATGATTTGAGGTTACAAATCTTGTTGTGCAGATCACCTGTGATTTGTAATGTGGATCACATTGTGCCCTTGTTGTTAAGAATGCCGCGCACAGCTTCCATGCTCAGCCGCTGCATCTCTCTGGCAATTTAAAGACCTTAGTGTGGGCTTTCACCTTATTTGTGAGACCAATACTGGAATACACTCACCCGGTTTGGTCATCACACTTAACTAGAGACATCGATAATGTTGAGTCTTAAAAGTATTACGTACACAGAGCGTTTGCATTTTTAAAGCTTGACTCACCCGAGTTGCATAGGCTATTTGCTGACCTCTGTTTAAGTTATTTAATCTTAAAGGGAAACATTGGCATTGATAGTGGCTGTTTTTTTAAGGTCAGAGGTAATAATCGTACCAGAGATCACCCTCTTAAATTGACTTTAAGTCAAGTTCGTAGGGACTGTCAGAAGTACTTCTTCTCTCATCGGGTGGTGAATGTTTGGAATGCCTTTCCATCTGGCGCGGTTTTGTCCTCTTCTTTTCCTATGTTCAAGAAAAAAATTCACAAAACAAACCTCTCTAGTTTCATTAGAAAGAGCTAACTACACCGTAACAAATTTCTTCTATTCTTGTTTATGATTTATGTTGTTTTATTTTGTAGACTTCAGCCCATGGCTGGTTTTTCTGTTTTAAAAACTTAATTTTAGCTCGGATTCAAGTACCTACTCTGTGGCTATTGTTTCTGGACAGGTGGACAGACTTATCGCCCAATTGACGAGCTAAATTTTACGTGAGGTCCTTTCACTTATTGTGATAAACTTTTATTATTATTATTATTATTATTATTATTAAGTTGTGACCTATTAAGGGCACTGTTCAGGAATGGCACTCAGTTTGTCGCCACAGTCACTGGAAGAGCTGATGTTAGCCTGTTTGTATATTGAGCACACCAACCTAACTCATTGCTTTCTTTTGAGAAGGGTTATTCCCTCTGAATGACATTGGTGTCAACGGCCACTTAACGTTCTGTCACTTCCTCTTTGATTGTCACCATCATAATGGGGTTCTTCACATTTTGACCTCAAGCAAAATTTAATTCATCAATTGGGCGATAAGTCTGTCCTCCTGTCCAAAAATAATGTATGATAAGGTCTATATTTGAGGTTGCTTTAACATCTCTGTAATGTGTGGTGGAGTAGCAACCCAACCACTGCACTGTGACTGAGGTTGGCACTTATAACTGGCTGTCGATGCACCATAAAGCATCACTCCCCCACCCATCTAGCCCCTACACCTTGGAAATGTCAACAAAGAAGCAATAATGCGAACATAATTCTGATTTTAATTAACTCATCATTTCGTTGTTACTGGATCTGTTGCTGTTACATGAGAATCAATTCATTATGATGCATTTGTTCGATATGGACGATTTTCTGCAGCTGCATACTTTCAGCACGATCTGCAAGAATATGTCGGACATCAGCCGCATGAAGGGGCACAGGGAGAGAGTTTGCTAAGAGCCTTGAGGGTTTTTCAGGCGGGCTTCATTGTTTCTAACTGGTCAGAAATCATCTCTTAGCATTTGAATGGGATATCTGGCGGGGCCTGTACAGCTAGTTCGATTTTTATTGTTAAGAGTGACTTGTGTACCAAATTTTATGGTTTTAGCTTGATTTGTAGGAATTTGTTGGTGTAAACCTGAGGGAGGGGGCACAGGGGGGTGCTGGAGGTTCTTGGGATTGTATCTGGAGGGGGCTCTGCACCTAGTTTGATTTATAGGCTACTGCTAAGAGTTACTTGTGTACCAAATTTCTTGCTTTTAGCTTGATGATCAAGAATTTGTTGGTCAAGCCTGAGGGAGGAATCACAGGGACGTACTGAGGGGCCTTTGGTGCACCTAGAGGGGATCTATAGTTACTTCGATTTGCGCTACTCGGTTTGCAAGAATTTGTTACTCCAGATTCAACGGGAACCCTGAGGGAGAGAGGGAGGGTTGCAGGCTTGGGAGCATCTGGAGGGGTGCTCCACAGCTAGTTCGATTTACACTGTTAAGAGTGACTCTTTATGCTTTTTGTTCGATCTGCACAAATTTATTGGTCAATCCTCAGGGAGGGGGCACAGTGAGGTGCCGAGGGCAACAGGGGAGTATTTCGTGGGGTTTCATGGTTGGTTCGATGTGTACTGCTAAGAGTTACTTGTGTGACAGAGTTTAAGCTTTTAGCATGATTAAGAAGAATTTGTTGGTCGCCAGCCTCACAGAGGGCATATGTCTAGGAATAAGTCTATGGAGAACCTATGGGCCTAGATATAATTTTGCTTACTTCCAGAACAGAGGACGCGGCAATAACCGATATCCTACATCTACTTCCAGGTTATGTTACTGACTGACTGGTAGAACGTTTTCGGTGGTAGCTAAAGCCTTTCCACAGCAGACAGTAGGGGTAAGAAGAGACTATGAAGCATTGGTTACAAGGTAGCAAAGACCATTCTCATGAGCATGGGCGGGTCAGTTAGCATCGACTCGACGGCCAGTTTGCTGCCATAGATAACTCTAATCGAACAATGATGTTATTCCTGGTTCTTCGGTTTTGAACGTCGTGAGGTTCTGATCCCCCCACACACACCACCACAACCACCCCCAACGTTCTTCTTGTAACAACCATACCACATTCTGTGGTTCTGCAATCTTGGGTTTGTTCTGCTGGACAAACATTAATACGATACACATAATATGATACAATTTCCTGTAATATATTGCAGACATCCAGATGAATTACATTTAAGTCAGCTGACTACACTACAGTAATAGAATGTTTTCCTTGGCTGAGCATTGAAAGCAAAACAGGCTCGGTATAAAGTGTTTAGTTAATACTGTATGTGCTGAACGTGTACTGCATTTTTAAATTGTAGGAGTTGAAGAGCAGCTGTTGATTTTCAATAGAAGCCCGATTGATCAGTCTTCATATTTCCCTTTTTTACTTTTCCGTGTCCAATCAGCGCTGACCTTATAATTGTTGTGATGATGAACTCCTTACATTGTGATGTAGTACTTCATAATATCGTCACTGAACTCCCATTTTAAGACTAGTAGTTCAAATGTATTCTTGAAGACAGAAACCACACGATCTTCATCCAAGTATTCAAGTGCACCATCATATTGCCTACAAGAAAAATACCAACTGAGAACATAGAAAGATATATATTGAGATGAAAGCTCTCTTTTGCGAGCTCCCAATCTACAGAAAGATCGTCAATGAGCATCTATCACAGGCAGCTTTGTAGTTAATGTGCCGGTATTACGTCATCTGACTCACCCAATCGCTTATGGAAACCTTAACCCAGGAGTGCGAGGGTTTACTATTTTGAGTTACTCCTTGAACCAAGAGAAACCTGGGTGACACAATCAGTGTCAATTTTCGAAGGCACCCAAGGTTTACTCTACTAACCGGAAGTGAAATTAAGGTCTCTTCTAATGACCGAAAGTGACGTCAAGGTTTACTCTACTAACCGGAAATGACATGATCTCGTGACGTCAAGGTTTACTCTACTAACGAAAGTGTCGTCGAAATTTACTCTTCTACCCTGTAGCCACGTGATCTCATGACGTTAACGTTTACTATAGTGACGCAATCCCAATAAACCTCGACAGTACACCGAATTTCAACCCCCTTTACTTGAAGTTAGCAAAATTTCTACTAAGTTTTGCATAATTACGAAGTGTAATTGGACCTGGACTTGAACTTTCTTTCTGGGTATACTCGAGTTTTGCAGTAAGTGTTGCGCATTTTTTACTAACTTTTTATGTCCCCTAAGGTGCAGACCTAGACTTGAATTTTCTGTTCGGGTTTGCCGCAGTTTGCACTTAGTATTGTGCATTTTTCACTAGCTTCATATTTTCGATAAGAATCAGAGTGCCCCTATTAAAGCTTAGGGTAGGGTTTGCTCGAATTTTCTGCTAAGTGTTTCACATTTTTTGCTAACTATATATTTCTGCTACGGTTTACTGGAGGGTAACTTAATTTTCGGTTGACAGTGTAGGGGGATTTGCACTAAGTGTTGCATATTTTTAATAACCATATATTTCGCCTAAGGTGATTACACTCGAATTTTCGGACTGAGAAGTGGGTTAATATGAGTTGGGTGGAACTTCCGATGATTGTTGTACGTTTTTTACTATTCTTACATTTCCGTTTTAGAAGTCGCTCCAAAAGTGGAGGGGTGAATTGAGGTTTAATGGGATTGCACACGTGTTAAGATTTATTGGTTTTGACATGTTAAGGTTTGAAGATTTTGAACCAGTTAAAATTTCCTCTCAAATATATAAATACAAAAGATAAATATGGATTCAAGTACTATCATGTGGAAAAGGATGCGGAGCTAAGCTTCAACTTTGAAAGGAGTACGAATTGACTCCAGTGTTCTTAGACATCTATTATAGCATATTCGCTGTGCACAGGGACAATAACGAACTTTCGTACATGGTGAAAGGTGGGGGATAGTTGGAAGAATGGAAGTCATCCCGGCACTTACGAAATTTCGGAATTGAACAATTTTATTCAACGTGCTTTACAGCGAAATGTGTATGAAAAAGATGCTGCTATTATAGAACCGAATCATAACAGTATAGAAACGAGTTTGATTATCAATAATCTGACTTTCGGAATTTCGTTTTCGGGAGACAAAGAGATTTGGCTTAGTGTTGGGATTCCTGCAAGCCAATTATACTAGATCACAGCATAGACAAAAATCTGTCAGTGTCATGGGAGTTAATACAATATTCATTCTAACGAATATAATTGGCTCAAACTGCATAAATTCCGACACTCAACTGTTCATATCCTCTATCCCGGTGCTACCGGGTTTTGCGGCAATAATTTCTCCTCAAAACTTAAAATATCTGACTGTCACTATGGATGAAATTAGATATATTCGCATTTGAGTAACTTTGCAAGATGACGAAATATTAAACCATAATGGGAGATGCTCACCGTCAAACTCCATTTGAGGTCGAAAAAAATAAATAAAAAGAAAAAATAGTATGTTGCTATTTATTCGAAAAAGAAAGAATAATGGGAAAAGGATGTTTTAACAGCAACAATAACGGTAAACAATTAATGGCAAAAAAACAGAGCTTTTGTTAAATATTTGATCAGAGGTAGGAGATGAGTTTCATATAAGATTATCTGTATATAAAGGAGTCCTTACATCACAATATAAGGCAAATACTATATCAATACTGGCCTAGCCACGATAGTGACTGGGTGGAGAAATAGGCAGGAGCTACTTACACTGGTCCCATGGTTAAACAAAGTCAGCAGTAGACCTTGTGATTAAGGAAAATCTGCAGATTGCAGGCCCTTAGTAAGGTCTTCCAGTGATGAGGGCAATGAGCAGAGACTACATTATTGATAGACCGTTGTGCCCCGACACGAGAAAAAATTTCTTCGACTCTCGGTACAAGCCGGGTGGACTACCAACCTAAAGGAATCCCCGCAAATGGTTCATACAAGCCCACATGAAGTTCTAAAAAGGTTAAATCAACGGAAAGGAAAGAATAGGAGGAAATAGCTGAAAATCGATAGCAGTAATTTCATGAACGCCGAGGTCATCACTTTCGTCAGCAATAAATCCATGTACTTGTTTTCCAGCATTAAATATCATTTGGGGAACAAGCTTTTTGGACGAATTAAACTGCTCGGGTTATGGGAGTCTCATAAAAGCCTTTCTCACATACCACTCGAACGATCAAGTATCATTGCTTGGTAAGTGTTGGTCTCTACATAATGCCGAATCTATAAGTTCTAATTAATTTACCCTACAACCTAGGCTTTAAACTGTGTCATGATGCGATCGTGAAGAAACCGATTCCGAAAGGAAGTTGCTTGTTGGCCATTCCTTTAAAACAATTCGAAGGATAGTTCGAGAATTACAAGAGAGTGTACTGCAGTAAACATTTGCTGACGTTGTCTTGAATAAACAACAGTGATGTGATACTTGAGCCTCTGTGATACTTAAGATGCAATACTTACAGCTAAAGCCTGAGCAGTGTTTCATAGCACGTTCCGCAGATCATTGCATCCGATGACCAGAAATTTAGGCTTTCAAGTACATAGACGGAGGAATAAAAGTGGAATTTGAGTTTAGACACTGGCATTACAATAATTGTGACTGCCACATATTACTAGCTTCACCTGCCGTGTGCTGATTACTTTCTGTGGTCGTGAAACCCTGGTGCGTCATTCTAGCTCGGCAGACGTACATGAAAGATAAACTCAAACTAAAAATCCGGCCGTTTTCGATCACTTCAGCACGTTCACGTATCATTAAATTCCGAGCGTTACCCCTTCCTGGGCTTGAACGTAAATTACGCTAATTTTGAATACTCCATCTTGAGCAGCATGGCTCGGGAGTTTAGGTTTGTTTTCTGTGACGTGGACAATCTGTGCATCAATTCGGCTCATTTTAAAAAGACCTATCCTCTATTGGTTTTGGAATATTCAAAGCAGTCGGAGAGACTTCAATCTGGCATCGTGGACTTGCAAGTAAAGTTGAATTTTAATTAACTGAACAAAACGGCTTCATCGTATAGAAAAACAAACCATTAGAGCTCGTTTCTCCAAACTCACAGCTGTGAACGTATACAAATAAAAAACGGATTCGAGTTCACTCAAATGCAACGAACTATAATTTTACCTCCAATTCCAGGGAATAAGGACTGTTTTTGCTCAATGGTTATGTCAGAAAGTGAACTCAATTTGACTTTGAAATGTTTATTGTTTGTATGTGTGCCCTTAATTTCTATATTATCCAGGCTTTTTTAATGTCTGTCTGTGTTTGTATTTTATATTTTAAGTGTTTCATGTGTGTGGCTGTATGTGTATTTTGCATGCATTTATAATTTGTGAAACAAGCAGACTACTAGTTAAGGCAGTTTTTTTTTGCCTGGTTTCTGTTTTAGTTCTTGTTCGTGAGAGTAATTACGTGTTCAGTTTGTGATTGTATTTTTAATCTTTCATTTTTTAGAGGTTTGGCTCTTTATGTTATCTGTTTTGTATGTGTTCGTAGGATTATGGTTTCGTTCTGTTCCATGTGCTTGTATATGTTGCAGTTTGTGTGTGTATTTTTTGTGTAAAATATCCACCCCTTTTGTTTGTTTGATTGTTGATGTACATGTATGCGTGCGCATGGAGGATGGCGTATTACAATCCTTGTTAACTGGAATTCCAGTTCAAATTATAGTTCACAGTCACGAGCTATTGATAGGCTACAGAAAAAACGTTTGAAATTGGACAGAAGCAGAGTCGAAGTAGTCGAACTAATATATAAATAAAAAAAAGAATGAGGAAAAAAAAGCTGTAAAATCTACTCCATTTTTCCACTAATTTTTACTTTTAATAGTTAAAAAAGTAAAAATTGGTGGAAAAACGGTGGGTGGATTTTTATCGTTACTGGCGTTGCTCAGTCCGCTCTCAGATTGGTCTGGCTTGGGGTACTGCTGGGATTGCCTCAGTTGTTAAGAAAGCTCGAAACGATGCTAGCTTACTGGCCTAGATGGTGCATAACAAGAAAAAGAAGAAAATATATCGCAGCAGAGGGCTCTATCTGTGACCAGTAGGAGCATGATCAATTTCAACAAGACCCTAGCGAACTTCGATTTAATTACTTTGGTTAAAGTCTTGAAATTTCCTTACTATGGAGGTACTTTTTGAAGGGATTGACTTCTGTGGAAACCTAATCGATTTGAGTAAGCATCATTAATTTAGAAGATTTTGGAGTGGGAGAAAGTAGTCACTGGGTGGCTTATTCGACCGTTACCAACACACCTTGTTATTTCGATAGTTTCAGCAATCTCGAGCCTCCCGTTTCGATCTTCTACTACTTGGGTCCAGTGAAGGAGATGTGGTTCATAACATTTGGAAATTAAAGCCGAAAGCTAGAGTGATATGTTGTGGCTTGTTACGACAACCCGGAAATAAGAAAAATGACTGTTACAACTCGCTTGTGTGTGCAAATAGTTAGCTATATCGCGTGTGCACACAAATGGGCATAGGTTTCGTGTCAGTATGGAATCAGGATCTTGGAAGAAATGGCACTTTTGCTCATGATGGAATTCACTTAACATAGTATGGAAAGGTGATTCTTTCGGACGAGATTTCCATGGCAATTGCTCCTTAATGGCCAATTATGGATCCTTAATGGATCCTTAATGGGCGCACCCTCAAATAAAAAGTTTTTAAACCAACGTCTTGGAAAACAGGTCACAGTACGAACAAGTAACTTGCAGTGTGTTCTGATAAATGCGAGAAGTATCTATGCAAATCTTCAAGCTTTCAATATTTTGCTGGCAACGAGTGTTTGCGACATTGTTTTTGTAACGGAAACATGGTTTACATCGGCTCATAGCGATAATTTGGTTATCAGTGGCATGCCATACACAGTTATTAGAAGAGACAGGGGAAGTCGAGCTGGAGGCTTGATGATTATTTTGAAAAATCATCTCCCTTTTGAAGTAGTTGGTCGTGATTTAAATAGTGAAACATTGTGCATTGATATTGCAAATACTAGTTTACGTTTTTTTTGGGATATTTGCCTGATAAATACGATTATGAAGAAATTCGAGTATGTGTTTAGATTTTAGACAATTTCATAACGCAAAAAAAAACACTGGAGTTAGTTGTGCTTGGAGATTTTAATATGTCATTTGTTGATTGGAGTGTTCCCTCGGCCTCCAACAGGAATGGTCAATACTTTTTGGATAGCATGTCAGAGCTGGGGTTAACTCAACTGGTGGCGAAGCTGACCAGAGGTAAAAATATTTTGGACTTGATCCTTGTCGAAAACGAACGCAGCATTTTCGATGTGGAAGTTTTGGATCACATGGGTGGTAGTGACCAACATGGTGGAATTTAAACTTTCTTGTACAAATTTAAAATCAGCTGGAACGTCCACAAGGGGGTATATCCGCTTAATTTTGACATCCTAAAAACAGAATTTAGACGGGTCCCCTGGGATCAAAAATTATTGGGTTGCACAGATGTAAACCAGATGTACAAAACTTCTGTAAAATTAATTCAAGAGTGTATCACAAACTGTGGGCCTCAGGTAACAAATGTAAACAAGTCAATAGTAAAATCTAAAATTTACGTCCCATTGTATCTAAGAAAATTAAATTGGGAAAAACAAAAACTTTGGAAAGTTTTTCGATCTGATAGAGGTGTTCAAAACTTGGTTAATTACAATAGTTGTAAAAATAAGTATTCAAAACTCTCCCGTGAATTCGAAATCAAGAGTGAACAAAATTTAATTAAAAAAGGAAATCTCAGCTCCCTTTATAAATTCGTGAAAACAAAATCAGGGATTAGTCGGGCTATTCCACCCCTAAAAGTTGGTAAAAATCTGGTAATGGATGCGGGAAAAAAAAGCAAATGCTCTGAGTGAAGAATTCGCCAAAAACTTTATATCGGATGATAATAACTGTCCACATTTATTAAAACATGATGGCCTGCCTGACTGTGAAATAGAAAAATTCACTCCTGATAAAATTCTCAAGCATCTTATATCAATGAAGTCGAGTTACGCAGCAGACCCGGACGGTTTTTTTTGCGTTTTTTTCAAGGAAATTAAATATGAAATATGTGTTCCTTTATCGTGGACTGCGGAACTTTCGTTACAAACCGGCAAACTGCCTAACTTATGGAAAACTGGTAAAATTTCCCCAATTTTTAAAAAAGGTGAATCCTCAAACCCTTCAAATTATCGCCCAATCGTCCTAACCCAAGGTGGTCGAAATGGCTGTTAAAGAAGCCATATTAAGACACGTTGAGAAAAACCAGCTTTTAGCAAATGACCAATTCGGTTTCGTTGCCGGCAGATCGCCCTGCACCCAACTTTTGCATGTCTTGGAAGACTGGACTTCAGCAAATGATAATGGTATCCCAGTCGACATAATTTATCTAGATTACGCAAAAGCTTTTGAATCGGTAAGCCATAATAAATTCTTGGCTAAACTTGACAATTTTGGTTTTAGAGGGAAACTTTGCGATTGGCTGACCAATTTTTTAACAAATCGAACCCAGTGGGTCGAACTCGATGGAATAAAATCAGTAAAAACATTCGTCCCTAGTGGAGTTCCACAGGGTTCGGTTTTAGGGCCACTACTTTTCATTCTGTTTCTTAATGACCTAAAATCATTAAACGAAAATATTGTATTAAATAAATTTGCTGATGATGTGAAGCAGTATGGTATGGTGGTGGATTGTGACAGTCATTCTGAGCTGCAGGTTGAGTTGGTCCCTAGCTTGGCAGCTACCCCTGGCACCACAAAAATGTCAAATTCTTCACGTGGGGACAAATAATTTTCACTATGATTACCACCTGTCTGATGCAAATTCACTTCCAGAGATTGAAGCTGTAAAGGATTTGGGAGTGTGGATCGCAAATGATCTGTCTTTCAGCATTCATTGCAATAAAATTGTAAAGGTAGCACGACAACGTGCTGCTATTATACGAAAATTCTTCCGTTCAGGGGATCCTAAGACCTTGGCTTGGGCTTTTAAAGTTTATGTGAGACCTATACTCGAATACGCAAGCCCAGTTTGGTCACCCCATTTACTTAAAGACATTGACCTTGTTGAGTTGGTCCAACGCAGGTACACCAAGACTTTAAGAGGTTTATCTAATTTACCATATATCGATCGACTAAATGCCGTGGGGTTGGAATCTCTTGAATTAAGAAGACTAAGGGCAGACTTGAGTCTGACTTATTTAATTTTACGCGGTCACTTGGGTGTGGACTCGAGCCATTTTTTTGAGCTTCGTTCTGGTGATAGGACGAGGGGACACTCCTGGAAACTGGTGGCAGCTCGTTTCAGGACAAATACTAGTAAGTTTTTCTTTAGCTATAGAGTTGTAACTTGTTGGAACAAATTACCTGCAATGGTAGTTGAAGCTGAAATCTTGTCCTGTTTTAAAAGTCGTTTAAAAAAGTCTGTCTAACAAATTATCTTACTAGAGATTTTAGTTAAAATGAAATTCTTCAATTTTTTTTTTAAATTGCATATGACGAAGCATAATTTTGTGAATAATTTTTTATTAGTGGCACGTCCTCCTTGTTCCATTTTGCTGTATGCACAAACCTAAAGTTCTTTTTATTCTTTATTCTTAAAAATTTTACCAGGCTAGGTATTAGCGGACACCAGTTGACCTTTGCAACCATTGCATGAAATTTTATTATTATTGTTATTATATTTTTTTATGATTGACAATTGGTTTTAGCCAAGCTTTAAACTACGACGCATTATTTTATTATTTTTTATAGAAACATTGACATCATAGCTGGCCCCTCCCCCCTCACCCCAACTACGGGTCCCTCACGTTTGGCGATGCCATCGGGGACCATTGTGTCTCTGGTAGGTCTAACCTTGGTGGTAAGGCATTCGTGACCCCAACCCAATACCATCAACCCGTCCTCCTTCCTCTGCAGCCGAGCTGTCGTCTTCATTTTAAACTTTTAAACTGTTTTTTTTTTAGGTGTTGTTGTAATCTATACTTATTTTTTTAGTTTTAAATTCGGATGGCAGTTAGTGACCTCCAGGTCCTTGTCATTCCGGTTGCGTTTGCAACAAACCTATTTATTATTAAATATTATTAAGTACAATCACATCAGAGTGCAGTATTTCAATCAAATATGATACGGTCATTTCTGTTCACTTTTATTTTAAGTTTTTTGTCTAAGGGTCGCAATTACGAGATGGTTTTAGACAAGATGAAAGTTAGTTAAATTTGTAGGGACTTAGGTACCGAACTACTGATAATGACGTCCGCTTTTCTGCCTGCTGATCATATCAATCGCTACAAAAATTATCGCTCCTCTATAAAGTTTCACTGGTTCTTTCCGAAATTCCTCCTTCATTTCCACAATAAGTTTGTTTTCATAATACTTCTCCTTGATGATCTTGGTATAAATTTGAAATCCGGTAGTCGAATCTTCGTCAGCTTCGTATTCCCGATATTTGTACTCCGGCAGCTCAACTTGTGGTTCGTAACTTATAAGTATTGCATGTTGTAGTTTGGAGGAAGATCATTACTAGTGACCTACGAAGTCTAAAGACAGTAATCGGACGAGCTAGTGAAGTATTTGTAAGGAACGTTATTATTTCACGAGGAAGAAAATGACCTTTTTGAAAGGTGTGAAGGCGTCAAAACTGACTAGCATAAAACTGTTTTCGACAACGAACTGCTTCATAGCCGCATTGTTCAGCAATGTAGGCTCTCTTACATATATAATCCTTTTATTGCTCGCAATCAAAATCTCCTTCATAGTTTGCACATATGCCTGATCCCTCTATTACTACCGAATCAAGTAATAATGCATTGTCCAGGATTTGTTTCCAAATGTCCACCATCATTTGAAATTTCTAATTGCTAAAATGCGTTTCTTACATAAATACTAGACATGGTATGACTGCAGGTAATAAATATTTATATTATTATTTTACAGTACTCTTTGATTAACCGAACACAACTCCGGTGCATTAATAAAGAAGAATATGAATCTTGCTTCGAAGAGGCTTTTGTTCGTCACAGGTTGAATGCTACCGTAAAGTGCAGGTTAGTTATTGATCACAACTTCAATACACGGTAATGTGAATAAAAACTAAGCCGTACCAACAGCTAGTGAATAGGCAATTTAAATATTTGTATATATACGCTTGGGGCATAACACTATGTCGATCAGCGATAACTGAATTCTGTGTCCTTCATTGTCGAAAATGTAGGATGACAGGGCGTTTCTGGTAGTTATTGAAAAAATTATTTCGTTCACTCTTTTGGTATGCTTCTAATTAGAGCCAACATTGTAGAATTATTCATAGAATGAATACCCGACAAAACTAGCCAACCGCTTCTAATTTCCCTCCCTAAATCAGTTTGTTTACCGTGATCTGTCAAATCTCATAAAATCAGTCAATGTAAACCGAAGAGTTTTAGTATTTACATTTCTACACTTAGAGTTTTCTCAATGAAAGCACAATTTGATGCTAGGTTTGCAAAAGGTTATCATGTAGCAGATCATAACATTAAAAAAAAGCTGAAGCTAAAAGGTAAGACCAGACCCAGGAAACATTCTTAAAATCAGTGAACTACGAAAAAGAATTTACAAGATATGCTGATAACACTACTTCTAAATGTCTAGTGAAATACTGATTCCTGATGGTATCTGGCATTACGTATAATTTTTGTTAGTATCCCGCATTACTTACTATTACCTTGTTTACCTGATTTTGGATAGGAATTATTTCGTTTGCTTCAAGCTTTATGTTTTTTAATTATCACCAGTTTTTGTATTTGAAAGCCCTCCATTTTGCAACATGATTAAAATACGAAAGGAATCAATGTGTAGCAATTCGACAAACTGGCAAAACTGGAAATTTGTCAGTATCCAGTTCTTGCAGCAATCGTTCAGTTACAAGGGACCCTTTCATCCTACAAAGAGATGAACTGCCAACGCCAACCAGCAACAAGCAGGAATGCCGGATTTTGACAAAAATAGGCTGGATAAAGTACAGTTTGCCTTTTCTTTATTTACTAGAATCAGTAATGACTTAACTTCGAAAAATGAATCACCTGAGGTTGCTTAGTAGTGTTGCAGATACTGTGCTTCGTTGATCATTTTTCCAAGTCCTGCAGTTCACGTTAAGTATCGACATCATTAAAAACGTATGATGTACGTGTGAGTGTGTTTGTACCTCTACTCCTCTTGAAGCAAGGCACGTACAAAGATGCGAGTAGACCCAAATGAAAGATAAATAAATTGCGCTTTGATTAGGCCTATTTTCATCGTTGTAACTTGATACTACGACCCTCAAATTGGCGAAAAACCTGAAAAATAACCTTTAATTTTTTTATCCCCGTTATGTTTATTCATGGCGACATAGTTAAGTTTATTATGCCTGAGCAAATTTTTCTGATAAAACTATGACGTCACGAGCAGTCATGAAATATACGCGTGCATAGAAATGTGATGGACGAACAGTGAGAAATAATTACAATTAGTTTGCGTTGAAATTATCAGCACATGATTCTGTGATGCTCTTGGAATCAAAGAAATTACAGGCAGCATGGATCGACGCCAATAAACTTGCCTGCCAGAAAAAAAAAACCTATAAAGGACGACATATTTTCTACCATACCATATATAAAGCCTAAAGATGGTTTTGCCTCAAGTGACCGATGCACGGAAAAAGGCAGACTTGTTGGCTTCAAAAGGTTATCAAACTTTTCTTTTTTGAAACACGGAAGTGTGTGGGTTAGCGAACCATGTGAGCAATTGACACGTAAACTAAACCTTTTCAGTGAGTTTCACGCTTCTGTTGCAATTTTTCATTTGCTCTCACCTTCGTAGGGCTTACTTCTGGAGGAATAGACGAACAAACCTGCAAACAAACAAACAAATCGCATATTTTAAAGAATGCAGTTGAAATGCACACGTGCTGAGGAAAGTGATAGACGAACTGTAAGCAATAATTGCAATTAGTTTGCGGCGAAATAGTCAGTAGATTGATTTTGTGATGTGTGTGTGTGCTTGTACCTTTACTCCTCTTGAACGAAACAACCTACAAAGATAAGGTAGAATCAAAAGAAAGATTATAAAATCGCGCTTCCATTTGTCCTATTTTCATCACTATAACTTGATTTATGACCCTCTAAAACGTGAAAAACAAAGCAAAAAATAACGTCAAAGTATTTTGACCTTCGAATGTTTGTTTGCCCATGACTTCACAGTTCGTTCATGCAAAGTTTATTATGCTTGCACCTACTTTTATTTTCTAAAGTAAACTTTGCCTGATAAAACTACGACTTCAAAATCTATGGATCTCAAAACCAGTAGGAAATCAAAAATCAAACTATGCTATTGCTGTTACACTCTGTTTTCGGGCCAGCCATTCTTGACACACGATATGAACTTCGAGATTGCAGTTCAGTAAACGAATGTAGAAATGAACTTGGTTGCCCAACAAAAAATGATAAAGGACGACATATTTTGCATCATACTACATATAAATATTAAAATTGGTTTTTCTTCATGTAACTAATGCACGGGAAAACAGCAGACCTACATATAGGGTTTAAAAGGTTGTCAAATATTCCGCTTTTGAAACACGGAAGAATGGACTGAGCGAGCAAAGCGAGCAATTTCCATGTAAACTAAACAGTTTTAATGACTTTCTCGCTTCTCTCAAATCTTTCATTTATTCTCACCTTCGTAGGGGCTTACTTCTGGTGGAGTAAACAAACAAACGAACAAACAAACAAATAGTATTTTATGAATGATGTAGATGACATGCAGGCGTGCTGAGGAAAGTGATAGACGAACTGTGAGCAATAATTGCAGTTAGATTTCGTCGAAAAAATCAGTAAAACCATTTTGTAATGCTCTTGGAATCAACGAAATTGCATGAAGCATGGATTGAACGAAGCGTACAATATAGCTGGTTTCGAATTAAATAAATTGAGGCATTTTGGACATATAAACTCGTGGACTTAAATCATGCACTGATTTTCACACCGAGAGGCATCAGAATGGTATTACCATCTTTTGAAGTACTCTTGAAAAATAAAAACAACCGATTTCTTCAAGACTTTGGAAAATAAAAAGCAAACTTTTCGTCAAACTTAGGAAAATCTTAAAAAGTTCCATAAAATCCCTCCTGCACACAAATTCACTCAAAGTTCTGAAGAAAACTCTGGTGCAAGCGAAGTCCTTGAGGTCATATGTGATCTTTCTACCTCCACTGGTTTGGAACCTTCTAAATTACCCATGCACAGATTACGCTACAAATTCATGTGGGCCAAGTACAGATTCCTCTAGGTTGCTCTTCACACACACTAGTTTATTCTACGAAGTTCAGACCGATGAATTCTACGTAGGTGTGTGTTAGGAATTGGATCGTTTCAATAATTTGAACTACTGCCCTTCTCACACTTGCTACAGCCGAAAATTTAGTCGAGTACAGAGCAGCCTCAAGACGTCTTATTGGCTACGAGACACCATTTGGAGGCATGGCTACAAGGTGCACTAGATTAAAATGTAACGAAAAACGACGGCACTTCTAGTCAAGACAGTGCTTTGAGAGCGGATTTTTTAGGCTTAAAAGAACGCTGTTTTCTCCAACAGCAAAAATCGTGCATTATAGGCTTAAGAAATCCAGTCTAAGAAATCCAGCATTGGCTTCAGTACCTTCTTTTTGCCCTCCAGTGCTCCTTGCAGCTAACTCAGTTGTGTCACTGCCTTATTGGCAAAATGAAGTGCGACGTGCTGGGCAGCCACATGAACTTCTTTGTGGACTGAAACGAGATATTTCTCATGAGGAATGACACAAACATCAAGAAAATTGGCAATTGCAAATATTTTGCTAATAAAAGCATTAGTTACTGAAATATAAGGATGCCAGGACCCATAGCCATGTGGACCAGTATCAAAAGCAAACCTTACCAGTTTTTTACTGCGGAAATTAGCAAAAATGTTTCCACGGCGACAAATGTTTTGTTCTGGGCAATGGAGGAAGCACTCTAGCCCATGGCCACTATAAAAGAAGTCTACCTCCATAAAAACTCGTGGAGGAACCATTTGACATCATACAGGCAAAAGAGTAAGGCAGTCTGCAGCCAGAGAAGAAGGTTGGCGCTCCAAGTAGTGGGACAATGAAGGCTGCAGAAATATGCTGGTTGTAAAAGAAAGAATCGTGAGGAAGAAAGAGAGGAGTAACAAAAGCAGGGTTAAAGGGGAAACGAATCGAGATACTGAAGATGAGAGAGAAGTAAGATTACAAAACCCAGCATAGGCTACAAGAAAAAAATCGTGCAGAAACTAAATTAAAGAACGAAGTCACAAACTAATGTCATAAAATGAAATGAACTGTACATAGCCTATACATATCAAAGCAAAATGCATGCGAAAAAAACTGATCTGTATACAACCACGTGAGGAAAAAATTATGTTACACAAAATCTTTGCAATTAGAGGACAAACTATAAAATTTAGGGTCATCGCCCCCAGACATAACATATCTCTATAGTTTACTTTGCTTTCCTGTGGCCAAAACGTTCACATGAAGAGAGAAAATGACATTTCCATCAACAAAAGAGTAAATGGCACTTCCACCCATCTTTCGCCAAGTTGACAGGGAGTTTCTCTTTCATCGTGGTAGGAGGCGCTTCTAATCACGTGATGTCACTTCTGGTATAATCTACAGATGCGTTTTTTGATACATTTTTTTAAGGGGGAAAAGCGGTACATACGAACACGTGACGTTCTTTCCGGTATGACCTCAAAGAAATTACCTCTTGTCGCATTTTTCAAGTTAGAGAAGACTCTTCGTATCCCTTTACCGATGACGTGCCTTCTGGTACAATTCACTTCCTTTCATGTCCGTCTGTCATTGACTATCGTTTTTTGCTACTGACGAATGTATGGAATCCTTGGATGACTTCTAATTTGGTAACCATTGGCTTTTACTTTACATCTTTTCCAATCATTGATGGATTAGTGCTTTAGTAGTTAAATTTCACCTACTTGTGCAATTACAGTATTAACTGGTTATTAACGAGACTTTTCGCTAAGTGCGCTTTCTTACTATTCGTAAGAAAGTTGCCGTAATATAAAAATATTAGGTGGAGTTAAACATAAAGTGTGCTTTAGATATTCATTGTTTTTGCCCCTATCAAAATAAAAAATAACGAATATATTAGAAGATTGTAGATTATACCATTTGTTTTGCAAATCACGCCAGAAAGGATATCCCCCCCCAATACTGTAATCCCTAACTGTGGGCACTTGGAACCAAATCTTGCTGACGAATGCTCCTCATTACACGCATGTAACTAAATATAGATAAATAAATAAATGTTTTAAAAGGCTGTGTTAGAATCACCTGAGAATCCATTCTACTTACCTCATATGTGTGGCCGAGCAAAACTGCAATAAATTAAATTGTCATTATACTATTTAGCCTAAAGAAGTGATGACACATATAAACAGTGAAGGGCAATTACTTATTTCTTCAACAAAACTATGTTTCTTCAATGATACTTGAACCAAGATTAAAGTTAGCTCAGCCTTGTTGCACAGGGATCATGGACCACGCTGGTGGTCTGCTTTCCTAGTTACCATTGTCGGTCATCACTGTCAGAAAGTCATTGTTCAATTCGGTCATTGTTGCATTAGTGGCCACTGACTATGGTATGTGATAGCCATGAATTCACAGCTTGCTCTAATTTGACGTTGGTGAGGGTAAATAATATCCAGCCAATCAGTACACAGGGTCGAAAAGCCAATGGCTAAAGATGGGTTAAATAAATACGGATGCAAACCTATTTACGTTGTCTTTTGGACTTATATGTCAGACTGCCTGAGCGGGGAATCGACCCCACGTCCTTTAAAATCAATGCACAATTTGATAAAAAAAATGCGGTCTTTGCACCCAGACACCATAAGCTGATTCTCAATTAAATGTGTCGCATGCGTCTGAGTGAAAATAAGATGTGAAGATCGTTGATTTTTCGGTTTTGATGAACGGAAGTAGTACTGATAATATATTCTGCCACCGAGATAAAATATTTGTATGCTGAAATTTGTCATTAGGTTCACATTTTACTGGGAGTCGTGCCTTTTATAGTTTTCCCGTTGGAAAAGAGCTAACAGCAAAGATTGCTATCATTTGTAATGCTATTTCTGTGAACGTTGTGAGCACGCCATCTGTGATCCAAAACTTCGATCCCCATTGTTAGTAACATTGTTAAAGCTAAACCAGGGAAAAGTTACTTCGTGTGGAGACAATGCTTTGAGTCATGACAACAAGGACGCTTTCTGCATTACATCTAAACATAACACTACTTTTTTTTATTAAGGACAGTACATATTACGTCAAAAATTCTGATGCACTGTTTATTGTTTATGGTAGTATATTGCAACCTGAATTCATGTGCGCATGGTCGATTCAGTAAACCGCTAACTAGGCAATGGCAAAACATAAGGTTGACCATTTTAAAAATTCTAAAAGAAGTTATATTGGAGAAACAAAAAGGTTGAAAGGTTTACCTGGCGTACAAAGCCTAACACATGTATTAACCAAAAAGTGTTCCACAAAGAAAGTACTCATATCACCCCTTCCCCAACTAAAAACCGATTAAACCGCTAACTGGCACTGGCAAAATAAGATATAACCAAAAAAACTGCAAAAAATGTAATTACGTAACATTTTTAAACATAAAACATAAAAAAGAGGATGAAGTGTTACATCATGCACACTTGTGATGAATGCATAAAGGCGTTGACTACGTCGCTTGGTAAAATGGCGTACCTTGGAAGTATCATCCACAATGTTCAATTGAAAAAGGTTATCCACTTTTTCTTTAATATAAGTTCCCTGCAAAACATTTCAAATATTAAATATTAAAAGTATAACGCCTGAACCACACTTTCACCCCTTGTTAAATATTTGTAATAAGTTAGGGTCAGCAATTTACAGCATTTATGTAACAGTTCATGAAAAGAGAATTATTTGCAATAGTTATCGAAATTCGGTTTTGAACACATCGTATGCTTCAATAATATTCTGTCGTTGTGACATAAATGTTTTTTTTTTCTAATTCAGGTTGCCATATCACCCAAAAGCAATTGACCACCCGATATGCTCTATAGGAGATTATAGCCAGTGGGTTAATGCAGAAGATTTTATAACATACCCAAGAGTGTCAACTGCACAATGCCCGACAAAATGTTTTCAACGTACGCATGAGCTCATTAATACACAAAGTGAAGATGGTCAGGAGCAGACGACGTTTAAGTTTTATTTACGTGACAACCAAGTGACAATTGTAGAACGTTACAGTTACAGCATTATTGCCTTACTGTGCGACATAGGTGGATATATGGGTCTGTATCTGGGATTATCACTTCTTGATGTTCTTGAACTGGTTCATGCGTGTGGAAAGAAATTGAGGAAGACCAGAAGAAATGAATTTAGCCCATACAATGCATTGTTCAGAAAGGTTTCACGGGAATGTAAAGCTTTATTTACAGAAAGTCATAAGGTGCAATTATGCCAATTATCGAGCCCTACGTTAATTTGTTGCACAGCCTGTCTGTTTTTATGCATCCTCAAGGTTAAGTACTTCTACAGCAAGCCAACACTCTCCAATTATGAGGTGGTGGTCAATACCACTCTTATTCCACCAGTTGTTTACACTGCTGTCAATTCACTTGAAAATCGAATGTGGTTATGGGAATACAAGAGCAATCACAATGTTGCACAGGGATGTGATATGGATATTTTTTTCATGTACAATGTCTCTGGAATAAACATAACATCGCTCTATCACGTTGAGGTAAGTACTTATGGCAGGCCTAACACTGCACAACAAAAGTAAAGTGATTTTGTTACTAGACAGTTTTGTAACTTGCTTGAAGCCATTGGCAGTTCATTACAACAAGTCCATTCTGCAGTATTTGACTTAGAGCAGTCTTGTTACTGGTAACAAAGTTTGTCATCTTTGCAGTTTAAAGAAACGTGCTGAACGTGGGAATATTTTTATCTTGATTGGGCCAATAAGAATGATTTATTTTCAAGCACAATAAACAAAGCATTTTCATTTTGATGACCGATGTAAAACAACTTTTAGATTCCCTCGCCAGCTTCAGTGAAACTTTACACCGTTTTACTGAAGCTGGCGAGGGAATCTGAAACTTGTTTTACATCGGTCATCAAAATGAAAATACTTTGTTGAGTAGTGTAAAAATGTGAAGAGGTGAAAAGTGTAAAGTGTAGCTTACTGGCCAGTTTTACTTCAGTTGAGCTGAGGTTAAAATGTGTACCGTCTATATTTAGCTAAGCTGTGTTCTACATAAAATAGTCATTAAAATTGTCCATAGAAATACATTATTACACTGCATAATTATTCTCAATTCAAGCCTAATTCGACGAGGTCCCTAACCATGTCCTTCCCTAGTAGTTTGCAGTCTACAATTCCCGAAAAAAAGATTCTGTGGAATCCTGCAGCAATCTCATGCAACTAAGACAGCAGGAGTTCTATTATGTTGCAATTTGATGTTTTGGTACAGGAGAAATTTCCACTCAATGTAGACTAAAAGCCACAGGGGGAGGACATAGTTGGGTGCCTCGCCAAATTAGGCATGAATTCTTTAGCGATTTTTTCAGAAATCCCTAGGATTGGAACAACGACCATTGTTGCTCTGCTAAGCGACTTACATTTCATATTTTAATAATTTTCCAATTTTCTATGCCATTTCGTAACACAAGTAATAGTATTTTTTCCAAAGCAGCCAGTAAATTGGAGTAATAGAGATAGAGCAATTACCAACTGTTAGTACCAAGTTGGTCATAATTTTATTGGCTTTCAATTTCAAACTATCCCTCTGCAATTGATCACCTGAAAGGTGGAAAACTGGAAATGAAGATTTCCAATAACAAATAAAAATGTTTACGATAAGTTGGACCATGTTGTGTCTGCTCATTGATTTAGTGCTGAAGGCGTGCTGTGTTGGTGCGTAAACTATCTGACATAGGTCCGTACCAAATCACAGTGAACATTTGCATCTTCTCCTTTGGAAAAAGTACGTTGGTAGTTTTCAGACCAGCCTAGTAAAATCTGTACAGTTGGGGAAAAAATTCGGAATTACAAATGACATGAAGAAATACTTCAGTAGACAATCAACCATCTCTTACTTACTTACTCATAGTAAAACGGTTTTATTGGTGTTAGTGAATTTTTGGCTTCCTTTTAAATGATGCTAACTGGATATTTAGCTTCCTTTCAAATGATGCTAACTTCACGCAGTTGAAAACCATTAGTAATACAAACAAGTATGGAACTAATTACTATCAGTCAATAGATAGTCGACACAAATACGTTGTTTCTTCTTGAATAGGTAGTCGGTCATCAGTCCCTATTGAAAGCAAAACGATTTATTGGCCTAGTGATAAAATAGTACATTCCTTTAAGATGAACCTTAATACATCCATTTAAGTTAATTGATATGCCCCAATAACTTTTTTAATTCGAGATTCCACAAGAATTATGAGGTCGTATCCCTGTCTATATTTATCGGAAGCATTTTATTATCATTGTTTAAAAAGTAATTTTCCTTCATTCAGATGCGACATATGTCAATAGTCAAAAGTCGTAATGAATACAAATATGCTAAGTATTGTAGCTGAGGTTCCATTTATTTTTCCAGCGCTATTGGCAATTTCCGGCAAAACCATTGTACATAGCGACTTTGAAAATAAAAATGGTATTTAAATTCCTTCATTTATGTTTGTAATCTTTCTTATTGCACTGGAAAACATCTAAATCTGATAATTTTAACTCTACATTAATCCTCAATGTCATTTCCCTGGAGGTTTCTTGACTGCATGTAGCCACCTGCATGCAAGACCACACTGTACCTGTGCGGCGCAGCCCTCCCTTATAAAGTCGAGAGCGCACACTCTTTCATCATTCATTTTCCTCCAGAGGTTGCCTCGCAACACCACGCTTCCCGGTTTCCCTCTTTTCGTCTGGAATTTGGATTCAACCAAAGCCGAAGATGGCTGCCGCTCCCAAATCTGCTGCTTCTACTGCTGCTCTCTCCCATACTACAGCTCGTGCTTTCATCCTCCGCGACTGATGGTTCTCGGCCCTTGATGTTGCTGCCGACGCTGTTCCAGCACCTTGGGAACCGAACATCGAGGAGTCCCAGATGGAAGCTGGCCTACGGACCCCAGTCCATGAATCTCCAGCCGTTTCGGATTTCGAAAGGGATCTGCAATCTGCTAAGGAGTCCTACTGCCAAGCGAAAAGGAATTATCGTCGGGGTGCATCACTTCAACCCCCGCCGAATCCGAACTCACCATTAGACCTTTCGTCCAATTCGTGACAAAAAGGCCGAAGTGTGACCCGGAGTGAAGTCAAGTTGATTGTCAAGTCTGTCATCCGAAAACACTCGAAAGAAAATCTGATGCCTCCCTCGTCTTGCATGTCTTCTGTCCGAAGAGCTCATACTCAAGAATGGGTAGCGTCCACCACCAGTCATAAAAGCCGAAAACGTTCGTCTCAGCTTTCACCCCACTCAACTAAGAGGTCCAAGCCTTCTGACAACCTGATCCACGCCAAGGCGACTACGGTTGAGAAGACTCCACCTCAGATTCCAGCTCAACCTCCCCTTTTGTCCCAGAAACACATTCATATCACTGACGAAAATGGCGAAGATCTGACTATCCCGCTAGCAGCCTTGCTCAAGATGGTACGGTTCAAGATTGCACGGTTCCCGGCTGCTTTTTATATAAGCCGTCACAGTCGGCCGACGCTCCCGTCATCAACAGAGGATTAAAAACAGGCTTTGGTTTCACCCTCTGAGATCGGCTCTCCAAACCACGTAACCTTCTCGGTCAGTCGACCACTCTCCTGACTTGTCTCCTCCGAAATGAAGGCTCCTTACTTGGAAAAGGTGAAACTCTGATACTCGACAAGGAACCAGCCGCTCCATGATCCCTCCGGACGAAAAGCAAGTTTCTTTCCCCCTTTCAGCGACGAAGCAACAAATTCTTGCAATTTTTGCACTTATTCGGAACGCAAATTCTTATGCGCTGAAGTGAAGTTGAATTTAGGCACCGCCTGAAGAAAGCCGAAATTCCATCTTTTGTCCTTTTCGAAAATGATAAATGCTTACGCCTTAGTCTCCGCACTACTTCGCAGGCCGACGTATTAAACGTGGCAGTTAACTCCCTCTGAAAGAAGCTTTCGTCTGATGCCAGCCCTGAAGAGATCCGGAACGTCTCATCCCTCGTCTCACAACTCTTTCAGAAAGCCAGTTTCGCCACTTATCATTCGTTAAACTGGGCTACAAGAGCTCTTTTGAATAATACTCTGCTCTTACGAGAAATAGCTCTGAAGATGACAAACAACCTAAACGACTCGACTAGTCACCGTCTACGAAATCAGCCAATCCATGAGTCTGAAACACTCTTTCGAGGATTAATCCCATCCCTTGCACCGCACCTTGACATCTCAAGGAAGCCAAAACCACAGCGAAATCAATCAACTAACCTCCCGTTCCAGAAGAACAAACCTCCCACTAACAGACAGCCGTCAGAAGACTGGAACAAGCCAAGAACGGCCACGGCCGAAAGCAGATATAACGAAAACTCCTTTCAGCAAGCCAAGCAGTCCCAATCCTTTCAGACGGACCAAGGATCATGCACCCACTCTGGCCAAAGAAACCAACACAAGTGTGCATCCGCCGCGGATCGCCGTAGTCGCTACTCGTCACCAGCTCCTTTCCGAAAGGACAACAATGACGCCTTTTGTCCGAGCATCTTTCCAGTCGACGCGAGACTCCGGCATTTCCTCCCAGCCTGGGGACAATTAACTCTGAACACGGAAATCCTTTTGATCATCAAATTCGGCTTTCCTCCGAATTTTTCTTTCAAAAACCCCCTCTCGCGGCCTCTCCACCTTGGGGCTTCACATCGTCAGTATCAGAAACCCTTTCGTCCGAAATTGCACGAATCCTGGCGAAGAGAGCCATCAAAGAATGCCACAACTCGGGTCCGGGTTTTTACAGTATGATCTTCACTCGACCAAAGAAAACAGGAGGCCTTCAGTTGATTTTAAACCTCAAACTCTAAACAAGCTTATCGCTAACAACCATTTCAAAGATTACAGAAAAGAAAAATAAGACTCCCATGTAGTCTAAATAAGAACAAAAATATAACGACATAGGCATTCAAAAAGGGATACCACAGAGATAAAGAAAACTACAAAAGCAATAAAGGAAAGTAGTAATCAAATATTTGTAGTTAACGCATGGCGGTGACGTCACGCCAACACATCCCAATGCTAAAAGTGTAGCCGTTATGTACGGTTAATCTGAAAACCCACACACGTGACCGTGGGTTAATTTTGATAACCCACACTTTTTCGATAACCCACACATATTTTTGATAATCTAACACTTTTTCCGCGCTCCACACAACCACTGCTCTACCACGTGACATACTTTGCAAAACTACCGTACACAAAACAAATTCAACCAACATAAATAAGCACATTTGCAACCTGCGATATTTATCGTACTAACACGAAAAAAAAAAAACCTCGCGTAGGCTACTATGCTAGGACCCCACCCGTGCAGGAATGGTCCAATCCTCCAACCTTTCACTCCGACAGTACTAAAACTAGGCTACCGACACTTGTAAACACACCTAAATACACCTAAAAACATACGATACTCAAGCGAACAGCACATTTATAACCTGGCGACATTTTACGCACTAAAACGAAAAAAAAAAACCTCGCGTACGATGCTAGCCCCTCTCCCCACCCCCACCCACGAATGAATAGTCCAAGCCGAACCCCCAGACAACCTTTCGTTCCGACGGTACGAAAACTAGCCTACTGACACCTTCTAAACACACTTAAAAACCTACGAGACTCAAGCGAATAGCGCATTTTATACGCTATATCTTATTTAAACTAATAAAGTAGAAAAAATACGGTTTTACCTTAAACACAAATGTCGGTGACTGGGACTGGATATAGGGACGTCCTCGCGAACGTGAGACTTTCGCAGACAGGAAGTTTAAACCGGAAGTTTGAGTTCAGGAATTTACGTCAAAATTCACAAATAAAATTTTCAAATAAATTTTTTTTTAATCTCAAATAACTAGACATGTTGGCTCGACGTCACACCTTAGCATTAAAACACATATCCGTGAATTAGACCGGGTTTTCCCGAAATAATTGCTCGTCTGCTCGAAACGGAACAGTCCAAAGATCTAGGGGTAGCAAAATCGAACTCGCGCTGCCGCGCTTGTGCGATTTCGCAACCCATTGATCTTTGGACTGTTCCGTTTCTCGCAGACGAGCAATTATTTCGGGATAACCCGGTCTAATTCACGGATATCTATTACTTATTTTAACACAAGACTGCGCGTTGTTGTTTTGTGTAAAGACATCTGAACTTAGAAATGGATATCGTTATAATAAAGAAAATAATTTACAAAAGTAATTCAGAAAATTTTTGAAAACCGTTGTAGTTATTATTTTAACACAGGTGCAATAGATAGCAAATACATTTGGGAAAGCTGTTATTAAATTGGGTAAAATGAACAATTAAAATCATAAAAAAAGGAAAAGAAAATCAGAGGGCCAGCTCTGTGTGTTACTCATAACGTATAAGAACATTCCAAAATTTCCATCGAGCTGAATGCCTGAATTTTCAACAATGAGCAACCTCATGTATGTAAAATGTAGGCGCCACACACACCTAAGTTAATACACTTTCCATTATAGGATCTCGAAAATGTTGTCATACTCAAGAAATATGTTAAAGCATTTCCAGTATACATACTTGAAAAAAACATCCTGCTTTCTCAATTACGTTTCGTATTTTAGTTCTTACTTATAACACTAAAATTATTAAAACTTCTCAGTGTACACATTAGTAAACTGAATATTTTAACTCCTTCATTTAATTTTTAATAGACCTTTATAGTGATTTTATAACCTTTATTGCAAAAGTTTCTAATATATTAATTTTTAATTTAGCAAGCCATGATTTATATCAATCATAGATTTCATTATTGATATCATAAACATACTTGAGATTGCTTGTATGTTAATAATATCCTAATAAAAAGCCATTTTAGAGATTATTCCATGCTGGTCAGCTGATGAATGAAAATTGTGTTTCGTGTTATTTTATAATAATAGCAATTATTACGTTATTAATATTTATGTTTGAAGTGTCAGGTGAATTTTAAGGGAGGTGTTTCTTTATAGTGATGCTTGCCAGTTATTGATATGTTCTACTATTTTTTCTCACACTTAATGGTCTGACATTAATACAATTAGTCAATGTTTCACAATCGATTACTTCACATTCAGTTTCACAAATCAAACACTCTGCATTACATTTCGAGATATGGATAACACAATAACGGACAGTATTTAAACACCAACAGCTCCGAATGGTAACCTACATTTCCCTCATACTAGTCCGGGTGTTAAAACCATTGTCCTTGGTAACTTGCTCCAGAAATTATGCAACCTTTTGAGTATGTGAGAAGTCCTGTGAGAAGGGTAGTCATATTTTCTTAAAAGATATTAAATTTTTAAAATACCGCTGTTATTAAATTTTTGTAAACACTGAAATTATAACTAAAGAAAATTGAATACCAAAAATCAAGATTATTATGATCATCATACGAAAGAAAGCAGGTAATGAATTAACAAGTATTCTCAGTACTAGATTGACTAGTCTACCACATCACAAAAGGAAAAGTCAAAGCATGGGCAGAAATGCATTGTGATATACTTAATACTCAAAAAACCCACATGATTCCTTTTGTAAAAAAAACATACGAATAAAAAAAACTAATGCTCACCACCCTTTGGAAATACAAAACAAGGGTTCATTACTTGCGAATTACATGGAATTTAGTGTTTACTGTAACAGTTGATTCCCACCAAATATGGAATTGGAATCGGATCGGATAAGTGTGCAAATGAACATGCTCAGAGTTTTCCGAAATCCTTCGCTTTGCAAAATGTGACGAAAACCTGGTTATCTTCTGCGATGTATTTTTATTTTGGAATACATATCGGCCAGCCAATTGCCACACAACCGCAAGGCAAGTCATGTCCAAGGTCAAACGTCAACTCACAAGAGAAACAAGATGGCGTAAAAACATGCATGGCGCAGAAATACAATGAAAGAATTGAGCTTATATCCCTAGTTACTTGCATCTTAAAAAGAGAAGAATGCATTGATAATAACAAAACCATACATTTAAGCGTGCTTATACTGCACAATACTGCTATCAGGTGAGACATGTTATTGGTGAGAGGCTGATGGTCAGTGGGGCCTGGCCTACTGAGATTGCCTTTTGGTTGATCATCCATTATTGGTTGGTCGAAGTTGGTAGGAATAAACATGCTTCCTCATCCAGTTTCCAATTTCCGATATCCCATTCCTTTTCCATTCTGGTGGTGGTGAGAATCCACCTTAAGTCAAAGGAGAAGAAACCACATTGTTTCAATACACTGGGATTGTTTTTATTCCTGAAAATATGAATGGAGTAGCAAAGAATGTTCTTTTGAAGTAACTTGATAAACTGCCAGGGAATTCTCCGAAGAGTGGAAATAATTGTAGTTAGTAAAAACATTCACAGGTTGTACACGTATAAAGAGAGCTAAGAAAACACATATAACATATGTATTAAAACGTATTTTTACAGGAAAAGGAGTATAAACCCTTTTACAATGGACATATTGCCACCGTAGAAGATTTTTCTATCAGTAAGTTTATATAGATATACTTGATTTTTTTTTTAAACTTTAGTATGAAATTCGAAATTTGAACTTCTTCTTTAGGCAGTGCTACATGAAGACATAAATCTGGATGTATACTTTTTAGGTTGCAATTTATGCTGCATTTACAATTTATTCTGATTTCAACTTGTTTTTGACTAATTTTTTTTGGCTTTTATTTGCAGCTCGTTTTTATATTATGACAATTATTTTACTTGCATCATAACTCAAGGTGAAAATAAAATACCGAATAAAAAATAGTTGAAAGGCATTTGATAACAGTTTTAGCATATTACTGAACATTTCCAATTGCTTTATAGTCTAGTCTCTGGTGATCACGAATTAGCTTTACATGATACTAAGCATCTGCTGGTAATCCAACTGAAGTGTTACGAGCCAATATCATGTTAATGGCTAATGAAAGACAAAAAATGATAGAAATGCAATGATGGGTGTGATGGGGGACGTTTACACAAGAAAAAAGGAATTATCTTTGAATTAATATTTTAAGGTCATCCTCGTGCTATCTTCCAAACGAGATACGATACGGCAAAAAAGTAAATTAGAAAGTTGGACACAAGGACACAATATGACCAAAACAGAAAACAGATTCAAAATCGGATAATAAATAAAATAGTTATGATGATGTTTCAAAACTAACTCTGAACATGCTGGCAGCACTGTAGCAAATCCAACTGTGGAGAATTGATAATTTTCAGAAACTTGACAAGGCGACTGTTGGTGCAAAAATGCATACACAAAGACTGCATTGTAATTGCTTGTTGGTGAAGGGTTGTCTGCTCGTGCTTATTGATTGTAACTTGGTTCCAAAGTGCCCATCACTGTTCATACCGCTGAGACTCAATAACGAATAGTCCCTTCAGACAACTTTTCTTTAAATGTTTTTTTAGAAGATGCACACTTCCACCAGCAATTTTTCGTTAGGTACTAGTTTAGGTAATGCTGGTGTAGGAGATGTCTGTCCTCCCTCTCATTATCCTGCAAGTCAACCCTCCCTCCGTAAAAACAGTGCTTCAGCTAGGAATAGCTCTACAGCAACCAATGCTGGGTTGTCGCAAGAAAATCATTCCCCCTCGAATATAACTAGTACAGATGATGGAAACGCAAGAGCAATGCTGTAAACATAAACTAGGTTAAATCATCTCTCAGCTTCATTTCAGTATGTATCATTTATGTTGATGATATCATCGTGGCTACGAAGACTTAGAAAAGACATTTGCAAGTTCAAAAGGAAATCTTCGCAAGGCCAAGGAAGCACAACATCACCTTGAAGCGCAATTTCTGTCTTCCAAAATTGACTATCCTAAGTCTCACCATCGAAGTGGATGGTTTGTATCTGAAAGGAGAACATACCGTAGCAGTTTCACATTATCCTTGCCCTAACTTGCAGAAGTTGCTTCAGTGATTTTTAGGCCTGACCATCAAGTTCCGTAAATTTGTGAAACACTACTCTATGATAGTGAAGCCACTCACTTTTCTCCTGAGAAAGTATATGACGTTTAAGTGGCCAAGTGACTGCGAATCAGCTTTCCAGAAGAAAAAGAAAGAGGTCCAGACTTTTGATTGTCTGTAGATTCTATAATACGGCAGTCCCCTTCGTGATAGAATTGGATGTGTCCGATGTAGGAATCAGAGCTATGCTGTCACAGAAGGACGGAAATATTCGAGAGTTTTTCAGCAGGACCTTTAGTGAGAGGGAGCAGAAGATGATGACGTTCGAGAAAGAACCTCTGGCAGTTTTTACAGTGATTGACAGGTAGTGACACTATTGGGTAGGGACAAGATTTGATTTGTTGACAGACTGCGAAGCATTGACGTGGGCGTTATCAAACCACAAGGACACTGGGAAGACAGCCAGGTGGTCTTTAGGGTTGAAGATGTATGACTACGACATCAAACATCGGTCTGCAGCTTTGACTGTAGTCGTCTTCTGGTAACAGACGTGGATGAGCTGCGATGAGCTCAGAAAAAGGATTCACAAATTCAAGAGATATGTAGAGTTCTGTAAAATCTTATGAAGAATCAGTAAAAAGTCTCCACGAGCATACTTCAGGCCTTGCTTCATGATTTCACCATCGAGAACGACCTTATGTACTATGTTGACAGGACTCAACCTGACAGAGGGCATCATGAATCAAGACTTCGTTTCTTCATTCCAAATGCCTGGAGACAGTTCCTCTATGATCACCATGACAAGAAGTCATCTGGTCACCTTGAGGTAGAGAAGACCTGAATGAAGTTAAGAGCAGTTGGATTAAACAGGATGGAAAGCCAATGGGCTCTAGATAGATGGGTTAAATAAATAGGGCTGCAAACCTATTTACGTTGCCTTTTGGACTTATATGTCATTCTGCCTGAGCAAGAAATCGAACCCACAACATTTAAAATCAAAGGACGAGGTCATACCACTGAGCTGGCTGACATGACAGTTGGATTCTGGCCTGGAATGTTTTGTGTTGTGAAGAAATATGTTCGCTCTTCGCATGCATGCTAGACTTCAAAGCCATCTCAACAGAGGAAGAGAACCTCAATCGTACTAGTGGCTAAGCTGAGACGGATGCACACTGGTGTTCCAAAATGGAGAGCCAAAAGCAGGAATGAGCGAGTGCACAAGCACGACAGTTGCTGGCCATGACACAAAATGAGGCACAGCAATCAACAGATCCTATGCAGAAAGTGCAGTGCAACAGCAACAGCGAAACCAAGAGAATATAGGTCAGGACGACAAAGAAGATTGGGGCGACGAAGATGGCTCCATTGAGCCAGCCCCTCCAGACAAGCCTCTGCTGTGTTGCCACTCGGTGAGAGAAAGGAGATTGCCATTGTGCTATCGGATTGACTATGTAGATCTGGTGGGGAGGTCTTGTTGGTTTGGCCCCAGTCCCGAGTATCGGCTTCAGTCTGAACATTGCTGAATTACTATTTTGTACGACTCCATATGTGGAATGACCGTGTGCCTTCAAGGACTAAGGAAGAAGGGGAAGTCATTGAGTGCTATGTTACGTTGAGTGTATTGTATGTAATTGAAAAAGCAACCAGTGATTTTCAAATATGATTTGGCAGTGACAGGGCCGAATGAAGAACTTCTCTTGGGTTAGAAACTGTGAAACATCCCCCCTCGAAGTATTCTCTCATGAACTGTTTACATTGCTTCCGCTGAAGTATTTCCCCAGCAAACGGTTTGAAGTGCATCTGCTGAAGTATTTCCCCATCAACTTACAGTGCTTCTGCAGAAGTATTTCCTAAGAACTGTTTGCAGTGCTTCTGTTAAAGGATTTCCCCAAGAACTGTCACAGGGCTTCCGCTGAAATATTTCCCAAAAAATATTCACAGTGCTTCCGCTGAAGTATTCCCCACTAGGCGAAAAGGCTATTTGAAGGAACGGACGGATGAACGAATGGACGGACGCACAAGTTAGGGTGTCACACCCACCCGAGGGCAGGAAAATTCCACAAAATTTGCACACCTCCGGAAACCGGAAGTGACGTCGTTTTCCAAGATGGCAGCACACATGGAAACCAGAAGGAGCGTCATTTTCCAAAAGAACCGGAAATGACGACATTTTCCAAGATGGTTTCGCCCAAGGGACCCGGAAGAAACGTCGTAACCCCACCCACCATGGACGAGGGTGGGAAATTACATTGTGTCTATCTGGACGAGGGGGTTTGGAAGGGTTTGGAAGGGTCTGACGACAAACCGTCCGACGACGAGTCACCCAACGGTGAACCATCCGACGACGAATCACCCGACGACGAACCTTCTGTCGACGAAGCACCCGACGACGAACCATCCGATGACAAAGCACCCGATGACAAAACATTCGACGATCTCATCGTTAAATGTTTTGTCAATGGATGTTTCGTCGTCAGATGGTTATCGACAGATGTTTCATCATCAGATGCTTCGTCGACAAACCATCCATCGACAAAGCATCCGTCGATAACCATTTTACGACGAAACATCTGATGTCAAAATATTCAACGATGAGACTCCCCACGACGAAACTTCTGACGACGACTCACCCGATGACGATACTCCTGACGGCGAACCCTCCATCGAAGAACCATCCGTCGACGAAGCACCTAACGATGTACCATCCGATGACGAATCACCCGACAATCAGACCATGTAAATTCTACCAAATTCCATGTAAAATCTACATTCACTTCCAACCCAAATCATGTATAATCTACCTCATCAGACCATGTAAATTCTACCAAACTCCACGTAAAATCTACGTTCACTTCAACCTCAAACCATGTAAATTCTACCCCATCAGACCATGTAAATTCTACCAAATTCCACGTAATATCTAAGTTAACCGAGGATTCAACCTTTACACCTCACGTCGCACCGAATTGACGGAAATGACATCAACCCAACTTTGAGAAAGCGCGACCTCGCACCGACCGGAGGGTTTCGTGCCTTGTGGGGGAGGGGGGGGGCAAATTCAACATAATTTCTCGTAAACTTGAGGCACATTAACCCAATCTCATCTGATAGAAAGTGTCACCATCGTACCAAGCCACAACCCAATCGTTAAACATATTCTTAAACGTACAATAAATGAAAGTAGAACGTGAGAGAAAAAACTAAACATCTAAAAAAAAACGTTTAAATACGATTCATGTTTATGATTGGACGTTCTCGCCACTTTCCTCAATCATGTTTGCATGTTAACCACGAGGTATGTCTATCTACTTTTTAATACGTGGAATATATCCGAATTGAAACTATATACAACGAGAAACCTTCCTTTCGAACGTAAGAAAAAAAGAGGACCTCAGGTTACTAACATAGGACAAAATATAGGGAATAAATGTAATCGTGGTGATCTTAAAAATGGACTGATAAAAAAGTTTGCGGCTACGAAAAAAGAACCAGTCCGACGGAGAATATCTTCAAGAACTGTTTAAACCATTCATTGACCCACTAAAAAGTTTCGCTAAATCCGTCGATAGTGGTTAGTGGGACAAAGATGAAGGGGAATCCGCGAATAAAAAATGGAAATACGGGGATGAGAGTTATGATGGCGTGAAGGATGCAAATGAACAAAATGACACGCAGTCCTCGGACGATGAAGGGAAAAGACACCCTGTTCCGAGCACTCACGACGGATCTTAATCGTCCAACATAACTACTCCCACCAGCTCTCCATTATTCTATACACCTTCTAAGCCAAAAAGACGGGTTTCAGCTAATCGGAGCTGTTTCAGTCATTGGAGGGGCTTTACAAGGGACAAAAGTTGAGTGATTTACCAAAGTGTTATTTGCACAAATTTTTTTCATACACCAAAACATAACGATTATGTGTTTGGATTACGGTATAATATTGATACTGGAGATCTCAAGATTGGGAATGAAACTGTGAAAATAATCGATAACGGCATAGTGCTGGCAGCAAAGCAGTGGCAGGGAACGGAATCAGCTGTGGAGTTTGCTAACTCAAAAAGACGTGCATTACGAAACGTACGAGCCTGACATCTTAGCTTCATATGCTTCGATTCTGAAAGACAGTAATGTCATACACCGCAATAATATTCCTAACACGGGAATGCCGAAATCAAACCGTAGATTCAAGTACGTAAACATTATCAAACGAATTTTTGGGAAATATGAAGAAGGAGAAAAGTGGTTAGAGTCTCTGTAAAGAACCCAATGCAATGGATGAAGCAGAGTCTGAAGAAGAATACTTCGAATCGGGGACTGATGAATCTGAGTCAGAAGCTACGTCGGAAGATTATACCGAACCGAATGGAATGGTGGACAGGTTGAGACTCTTGTGAGCTTCATCTTTGGGGATGAAGATGATTACGAAGAGGAAATTTCGGAAATTCTAGCAGAGTTGGAGGAGAGAGATATTATAAACGCCGATGAAGAGAGGAATGTATGCCGAAACCTAACCCATTTGGGAATTTTGCGCGGTTGATTGACTTTAACATGACGCTGTGTTATTGGGCATCAATATAATTATAAAAAAAAAATTTTGCATCACTATGAACGAACACGTAGCAAACATTCAAACTTAGGAACTGGTTGGAGGACAAGAGCTTGTGTGATGGAGTGGATATGTAGAGTGTTGCCACGAGGATGAGGAGGTGCGAAATTATGACGAGGTTGGGCATTCTCAAAGTGGGGTTGATGATTCGGTGACGTGAGATGTAGAGGCCAAATTCTCGGGTAAACCTAGATTTTACGTGGAGTTTAGTAGAATTTACATGGTCTGATGGGGTAGAATTTATCATATCAAAAACCAAAACTGGTAAAAGGGGTCACCATGTTCCTAATGGTTCGGCATTTCAAAGGAGTGATATCAATACACCAAAACATTCGCCAAGTTAATCGGACCGCTTAATAATTCGAAGGTTAAATGAAAACTAGAACATTGCTGATTTCGGTAGCAATGTTCAAGTTTTCATTTAATGTCCAAAGTATTATTCGGTGCGATTAACTTGGAGAATTTTTTGGTGTGTTGATATCACTCCTTTGAAGGGCCTAACCATTCGGAACTTGGCGGCCCCTTTTACCAGTTTTGGTTTTTGATATGATATCAGTCCTTTTTTTTAATTGTGTATTAGACTCAAGTCCGCTACCGTGCAGATGTCTAATAAAGTGGCATATCAACAAGAAATTGGTTTTCAACAATTTGCTACTACCTTTTGCCTATAGGTCGAACCATTCTCAACTTGGTCACCTCTTTATTGGTTTTTGGTTTGGTTTTAATTTTGTTTTAATTTGTTTTATTTCGTTAGTTTTGGTGTGTTAATATCACTCCTTTGAAGGGCCGAACCACTCTCAACTTGGCGGCCTCTTCACCAGTGTTTGCCTTTGTTATTTTTGCTTTGTTTTTAGAGATGGTTTATTTTTCGTGAATTGGACGTGAATGCAATTTTTTTGGCATCGTTGTTCAGAGTTATCTTGTTTGCTACCCAAGTGTGTGTCTAGGCACGCACGCCAGTATACACGTTGCCATTGTCCAACTTTGGCTGTCCAATGAGAGACGATGCCGACAATACTAACAATAGCTATAACAATATTTTCGTACTTACGCATCATCCCACGCCATCCTCGTTACACCCCTAGGCTCCAAACCGTAAAAGGTATGCAGTTCGAATTGTACTGTAGCCATTCGTCCAATTTCATAGCTAGAAGCATTCCCATTATCTCGGTATCGATGAATAAACACCCTATGGAAATTAACATGGAGATGAGCGGACTAGAATTAGCTAGGTAGTAGCTAGTTAGCTAGCTAGTTACAAATTTTTAACGTTATTGAGGGTCAGATTTTGCATTGAAAGCAGCTTAGCTGGCATTCCTACACAAGTTAATTTTTGTCACGTTGGTCACTGCTCTTTATTTCAACACAATTTAAGCTTTTGTATCGCATTATTATTTTCCTCAAGTACCTGAAATGTGCCCAACTATGCTTCAAGATATAAGACACTGACACAATAGCGTCGCGCTACAATGGTTTACAACCTCGACAATTGAATTGATGTGATGTTTGTGATGATTGTTGCCTAACTTGGCGCGACACACTAGCGTGTGTCTAGACATGGTTTGGGTGGGAAATGAAAATTGATTTTACATGGAATTTGGTAGAATTTACGTGGTCTGATTGTTGGTGTGGAGTTTGATTGAATTTACATGGTCTGATGGGGGTAGATTTTACATGGTTTGGGTTGGAAGTGAACGTAGATTTTACATGGAATTTGATAGAATTTACATGGGTTGATCGTCGGGTGACTCGTCGTCGGATGGTTCATCGTAGGGTACTTGGGTGGTTCATCGTAGGGTACTTGGATGGTTTGTCATCGGATGTTTCGTCGATGGAGGGTTCGCCGTCAAGATAATCGTCATCGGGTGAGTCATCATCAGAAGTTTCGTCGTCGGATGGTTCGTCGTGGGGAGACTCATTGTTGAATGTTTTGTCATCAGATGTTTCGTCGTCGGATGTTTCGTCGGTGGATGGTTCGTCATCGGATGTTTCGTCAATGGAGGGTTCGCTGTCGGGAGAGGTATCATCGGAAGTTTCGTTGTTGAATGGTTTAATTTTAGATGCTTCGTCGAAGGATAATTCGTCGGCACAATCATGGAATGTTTTGTCATTGGATGTTTCGTCGTAGGATGGTTCGTCGTTGGGTTATTTGTTGACTTATGGTTCGTCATCGGATGACTCGTCGTCATATGGTTCGTGTCGTGGGGTGACTCGTCGTCGGCCCCTTCCAAAGCCGAAACACTATCCAGATCGTCAAAATGTGATTCCCACCCTCGTCTATATCGATGTCGCGAAGGTTGGCGGGACTATGATGTCACTTCCAGTTCCAATGGGTGCCACCATCTTGGAAAATGACGTCACTTCCGGTTCCCATGGGTGCCGCCATCTTGGCAAATGACGTCACTTTTGGTTCCCATGGGCGCCGCTATCTTGGAAAATGACGTCACTTCCTGTTTCCATGGGGTAGTGAGTGGTCTGCACATTTTGTGAAATTTACCTACCCTCACGTGGGTGTGACTCCCTAACTTGTGCGTCTGTCCATCCGTCCGTCCATTCCGTCAAATAGAATTTTTCCCTACTTTCCCCTATGGACTGTTTCAAGTGCTTCCGCTGAAGTACCCCCCCATGGGCTGTTTCAATGAAGTTTATTTGTGCCCAATCCATAATTTTTGACAACTCTGTGTAAAATGGAAATATTAGTTGGTGATTTCAACCGACGGCACCCCCAGACAGGGTAAAAACTCGAAATGCCCATAAATAGTCACAAATTTAAATTTTCAGCAAATGAATCAAAGTCTGGCCCTGTTCACAATTTAAAGCAGCAAAGAAGGAGGCAAAATGCTCCTGGATTAAACTGTCGCTGCCAGTCAAAGTTTTAAATAACGAATAACGCTAGAACATGATTTGTTGAGTGAAAATCAAAATGTGTGTTTATTTACGTGTACTGCAAGTTCTTGGCCTGTCAGTAGATATCCGTCTGTTCAAGCCTCTTAATTCACAAATTTGTTGGTGAGTTGCTGACACCTTTAAGCCCTGGTCCCGAAAACCAACAATAATTAAAAAAAACACAGTAGCTTTAACAATCACTTTAGACTTGTGATGCATGAGTTATATAACTGCTATATTGGAAAGTGGTCAGCAACAATAAGACCTCTGTAAACAATGAAACTTAATTTATACCAATTATACCAGTCGAAGATGAAGTAATGTTATTAGCCAGCGAAAAAAACTTGCTTAAAAGATGCTTAAACTGCTGACATAAATCGCTGCGCTCAAGATCATACTGTATTTTTTTATGAAACAACAAGCGTAGCTGGGCTGGTACTTCCAATTTTATTTTAATTTTCCACTTCGAAGAATCAATACCAGCAGAATATCAAGACACCATCTTGGTGAATTTTTTACATTGGAAATGATGAAGTAGCGACGTGGTCGTATTAAACACACAGATTAGCCTACTCATTATAATTGCAACAAGAAAAAACAATCTGTTTCTACGGTATCAAAGCGTTTACATACTTCTATAGATTCAACGACAATACTAACTCTTGTAGGGAAAATCGGGTGGGTCCACAATTCTTATGCTGGTAATGTTACTAAATTTCGCCACGAGAGTGTTCTCAGTACCAGCATATAAATTGTGGATCCGTCCGATTCTCCCCACTTAGGCTTGTGCCAGGAAACTGGTCACACCTTTGTTCCTCTACTTTTATTTGTTTTGACTATGTCCCAGTACTGTCTGGGTTCACACACATTTTTTTCAAAACTTTATTTTTTGTAATGTAATCTTGGCTTGACTCCAAGCCTAATTTGTGTTTACATAAAGAAGAAATCACAAGGTAAAGGGTAAACGAAGCAAGCAGTCGGCATGAAAGAATAGCCTTGTGAGGAAACATAATACACTAATGTGAGAAAGAAAGAAAAGACAACTGCCCCGACTGGGACTCGAACTCAGGACTTTCTGTTTACTAGCCGGGCACTCTAACCACTGCCCTACCGGGTTGCAGGGCTTAGAGCACCCGGCTAGTAAACGGAAAGGCCTGAGTTCGAGTCCCAGTCGGCGCAGTTGTCTTTTCTTTCTTTCTCAAATTAGTGTGTTATGTTTCCTCACAAGGCAGTCTTTAATGCAGACTGTTTGCTTCGTTTTGTTTGCATGGTTTTTTTTCAGTTAAGGGTTCCTCTTGAAAATGAATCAGAAGTGATTCAAAATGTCAAGGATTTACGTTCTCATTCAACGCCTTGTTGGCTCCTTCTGTACATTCTTGCAATAATTCAAACACAGCATTCCTGCTGTCACAATAATATTCTTTTGTTTGTTTACGTTACTGTAAAATTAACCCATTTATGATTGTTATGTAGTAAAGTTCTTTCAAGCAAGAAATACGATTACAATATTTCACAAATAACAGCCAACGATGAACATTTTTATTTCTCTTATTTTCTTGCAGATCCAGCTCCACGTCTGGCTACTTTCGTTTCAGTGTCCGAACAATACTGTTATATGATGGGTTGTTGTTCAGTAGAATTTGATAAGGTAATTAAACAAAATAAAACCTTCGTAGGAACTGGGGACTGAAATGAAGCCCAGCGTGAGGATATCTAAACGAAAAAAATTGTACATAATATAATGTGGCCTAGATGACCACACTGGGTTTTACATTTCTCGGTTGCCATGATGGGTATTTATTTATATCTTTCAACTGCAGTTTCATTACGCTTGAAGTTAATTGGTGGTTTAATGTTGTTTTTCGCTGTTCATTCTTACCTTCTGGTTTAAGAAGTTTTATATCTATGTTATTATTGTCAAATTACGGCGTGTCAACCTTTTTTTCAAAACTGAAGCTATTTGTTCAGTAGAAAAATAAGACTATCTTATTATACTTAAGAAGCGAAAATTAAAAGACAAATCGCTTTAAGTAATATAAAGTTATATTAGAAATAAGCCATCATGAGCGACAATCATGCACTAGAAATCATGTAGTAGTTAGCCACCTATATGCACTTACGTACCATTCAAGTGTTGTGAATCAGATTCGAACTGGCAAACGATTCCAACACCAGATCACTACCATGCTGGCTTCACCGATATGGTAACTCGTCCACTGGCATAAAGAAAACTCACAAAACACGTTATTAACGTCATAACTATGACCTCGTTCTACCGAATGTTCTTGGTCATAGCAATGGAAGGGGAATACAAATCTATATTAAGGTAGTGACCTTAATTAGGGGTTCAGTGAGTTATCTTTATGCCAGTGGACAAGCACCATATTGGTAAAGGCAGTGTGGGAAACTGGCTCCACGGTTCCATTCCATAAAGTTGCATCACTGTGTTAAGTTCTTTCTAGTGTATGTTTTTCGCTGATGGCTTATTTCCAATTTACTTAAGAAACTAAAATAATAAAGAAAACCAGCTTGCCCTTTGCCTGGTATAATGCATACATAACTGCCTTTTTAATTTAACACAGTTTCAGTAATATTTATAGCAATTTTAAATTCTACCTAGAAACCTTTTACCTTTTGCTACTTTTGACCTAGTAAAGTTTTTTATATTTTATGTGAAATTCATTTTAACGTTGTGTGAATCAAGAAATAATACTGACTGTCATCTAGTAAACTTACTGCCACCTTTAAATGATATTTTAAAACTTTTAACCTTCTTAACGTCTTACCACAATAAATATTTTTACAAAATATTTTAAACATATACCATAAACGTGGCTTTATGGTACTCTGAACCTTTATCATGCTTGCCACGTGCTACACCACCCCTGTCATAATGCAAAATCTTCACGTGAAAGTTTAACACATAACAAAGCTTTTCATAACTTCACCCCAACTGTAGGAGCTGTGCTACACTTCTGTGTAGGACACCAACTAGCTTTTAGTAATGTGTGAGTACATTACTTTGAGTCCATTCAGAGTCCTGGATTGCCTGTCCCTCACTACCCTATTCGAGGATGTTGTGAGACACTGCACGGCCGCTGAATGGGGAACTTTAGCTACAATCCACCCCATCCAGTAAAGATCTGAAGGATCGCATTAAAGATAATATTAATTATTGGAAAACCCCTCCCCGGTTACACATCTACACACGGGCCTACTGGAGGAATAAATTTTATGTTAAGATATTAAATTAATTTAAGTTTTAACTCGTCGCCATTGTACGCAGGCACTGTGCTACAGTTAACAACAGTGACCTAAGCCAGCGTAATGACATACACCATTGTTATATAATAAGTGATTGAGCAGACAGTGTCCTCAAATGGGCGCTGCTCATTATACACTTTTATTTACAATGAAAGCACCCATAACGGGTGTGAATACATTGAAAAGATTATGTCAACATAGCACTCTATAGTGGTACATCTAGTGGTGTTTAACTACAACTCTAGTACCCACAAGAGTAGTAACAACAAACACTACAGTAACCATCTAAACACCGCTTGAACTAGAGTTTCAACCTAATTTAACCAATACCTAAACTTATTTGAAGACTATTAAGCATTTGAAACTTGAAGGTAACAAGTGTACACGTTAGGCATGTAATAATCTGGAACATTTATGACTTACAATAATTTAACCTTTTCCTTGCAAGACAATGACGAAACCACTTCTTTTATAACAGTTGAATTTAAATGACAAACTCAAACTTCCGTCTTTTGGCACCATAGGTTAGTTGCAATTACACTGCCTTTCTTTCAGGTACAACCAATTAAATACTGTGGTTGCTTGTACGATCATAGATATCTAAAGAATGTGAATTTTAGTTTCAGTTTAGACCAATTGCTATTTAGTTTAGCTGTGAAAAATACTCTGCACTTTGATTAAGATGAAATTTAAGTAATAACAAGTGGAAAAAGTGAGCACAATGACAACTTAATTTAACCAACATTAAAACTGGTGTTTTAATAATTAAATCATTTATTAAATCACCCATTCAGACTCGAACACATTTTTTGTCACTTTCAGCCATTTAGCTGTTCATTGCACATAATTTCAAAAAGTTTCAACCACAGTCATGAAATAGTGCTGCTGATATACATTAATGAAACTCGTATTTTAGCATTACAAGCAGTAACTAAAGATTCCTAATCTAGACACACGCTAGTGTGTCGCGCCAAGTTAGGCAACAAACATTACAACAAACATCACATCAATTCAATTGTCGAGGTTTTAAACAATTGTAGCGCGACGCCATTGCGTCACTGTCTTATATCTTGAAGCATAGTTGGGCACATTTCAGGTACTGAGGGAAAAATATTAATGCGGTATAAAGCTTAACTTGTGTTGAAATAGTGAGCAATGACCCACCTCACAAAAATTAACTCGTGTAGGAATGCCAGCTAAGCTGCTTTCAATGCAAATCTGACCCTCAATAGCGTTGTAAATGTGTTACTAGTTACTAGCTAGCTAATAGCTACTAGCTAGCTAGTCCGCTCATCCCCATGTTAATTTCCATATGGTGATTATTCATCGATACCGAGATAACAAGAATGCTTCCTGCTATGAAATTGGACGAATAGGTGCAGTACAATACAACTGCGTACCTTTTTATGGTTTGGAGCTTGGGGGCGTAACGGGAATGGCGTGGAAGGACGTGTAAGTACAAAAATATTGTTATAACCATTGTTGGTATTGTCGGCATCGTCTCTCATTGGACGGCCAAAGTTCGGAAAATGTGAATGTGTATACTGACGTGCATGCCTAGGCACATACTAGATTATCACGATAAATCTAAATGTTGCAAAGAAATGGTATTCACGTCTAATTCACGAAAAATAAACCAACTGTAATAACAAAGTCAAAAACTGGTAAAGAGGCCATCAAGTTGAGGGTGGTTTGACCCTTCAAAGGAGTGATATCAACACACCAAATTAACTAAATAAATCAAAATACAACAAAATTAAAACCAAACCAAAAACCTATAAAGAGGTGACTAAGTTGAGAATGGTTCGGCCTACAGGCAATCGATAGTAGCAAATTGTTGAAAACCAATTTCTTGTCGAAGTGGCACTTTATTACACATCTGCACGGTAGTGGAGTTAAGTCAATACACAATTTTAAAAAAAAGGAGTGATATCATATCAAAAACCAAATCTGTTTAAAGGGGCCGCCAAGTTCCAAATGGTTAGGCCCTTCAAAGGAGTGATATCAACACACCAAAACATTTGCCAACCTAATCGCACCGAATAATACTTTGGACGTTAAATGAAAACTTGAACATTGCTACCGAAAGTAGCAATGTTCTAGTTTTCATTTAACCTTCGAACTATTAAGCGGTGTGATTAAGTTGGCGAATGTTTTGGTGTGTTAATATCACTCCTTGGAAGGGCCGAACCATTCGGAACTTGGCGGCCCCTTTTACCAGTTTGTTTTTGATATGATGTAATTAACACGACAAAACCTACCCAGAATGGAAACAGCAGTAGTAACGAGATCAGAGTTTTTTTTACTGAATAAAACCAAACAATCTCAGTTGCGGGTTTATCTCTCTTTATGGAGCATTACAGTTACGAAACCCGATATCTTTTACTTCTAGGAACATGTGCATGAAATAAAAGACCATATAAACAACTTAAACAATTGGTTTTACATCAGCAGTAGTACAGAATTAATAAAGTAGCAGTACAGGTTCAAAACTTGAAAGCAGATAATTAAATAATTCATGATCATTAAATATTTTAGTAATTTTGAATCCTACACCGCTATTGACGTTTCAGTTCATTGTGAATGCTTAATTTCATTTCTAAACTCTAATTTTAAACAAAGTTTAGACATTTAATAATCTCCAAAATTTGTTCAGTTTTTTGTCATAGTAGTTGCAACTGTACAGTAGATACGAAACAAAGTTTTTTTTCAAAACGGTTGTTGGTTTTATGTGACTGGGACCGTTCGATTCCAATTTATTGCATTTTCTTGTGATTTGGTTTTACTTTTATGATAATCGGTTTTCATTGTAAAATGAAGTAAACACTTCATGATGTACTAGTTGGTCGTATAGGAGAGTTCTTAAATACTACTTTTTAGGCATTTTTTTACTTTTTTTAAAATACCTAAAAAATAGTATTTAAATTTAAATACCCACCTTAAAAAATAGAAGTTGAGTAGAAGACATAGTTCCATTTGAAAATTTCAAGACGTACCATGAGGCAAAATTTTATTGAAGAATATTACAGTGGATAACAGGTGTTTGAATAAGTGGGACTGAAGTGAATAAGTGACTGAACCTTTTAACCTTTTCCCTTTGGTTTCATCGGGATATTACTTCTGAATTATTCATTGGAAAAGATTTCCTCACACAATCATAGGATATTAATGACTATCACATTTTGAAGTAAAAATGCACTGGCCTACACAGGGCATGCAAGCTACTTGGTGACCATTTGCCTTCATGGCCTTCCCACGCCCACGGTGTACTGCAGTGCAACATTCTTTACAACATTCTAGTTTGTGCCCCATGGTTGAGAATTTATCAATGTGAAGACCTTTAAAGGATAGATTAAGATAAATCAGTCCCATAGGTTAAAATGACTCTGAGCTACTCTACACTTCTGCTGCTCTATCAACTCTCTGGTAACACTGCATTCTCATGTATTTATGTGAAATCAGAGGATTTTGTACGCTGCTGCTTATATGTTAATGCTTTTTTCTTTCTTGTTATTGCTTGTAAGCCAATAAAACGTTTGCTTTGAAATCACAGGGTTAGCATGAATTACACAATTTTAAATTTTGGTCGATTTATGCTAAATATGAAAAAATATCTTGCTCTTTAACCACTATGGGTTTTTTTTAAATTATTCCATATTGTGAAAGCCAGTTGACTGTAATCAATATTGTCGCTTACATCATGGTGATAACACAGAAATAACGTTTTACAGAAGTATTATGGTCATTACGAAGAAGGCATACAAGCCCGACAATACCGGAATCTTCTAGATTTTTTAGGAAATCATCTGCAGTATCACGAAAAGGTACGAACACAGTCCCTTAACTCCTCCTTTAAGCTAACTTCCAGGCATTTTCCTTAATATTGCATGCTTGGTAATTCAATTTTCTAGGCCAATTTTTTCAGTTTGAATATTTCCACTTATCAGACTCACTATTAATAACTTACAATTTTTAGGTGGTGAGGAAGGAGGGAGCATAAAATTTACTGGTTTTTTTTTGTATTGGAAGTTAAAATTCTTCACATAAAAATTATGCAACAATTCACAAATGGTCATGGTTAACAGCCTAACCAATGGACATCATAGACCATTCAGATCGGAAAGAGAAAATTTGACCCAGGTCCTAAACACAACTTTTTTTTATGAAATGTAAACAAGTGAGTTTGTGTTTACATGAACGAGGCCTTACCAAGGTACTTTATGACAACAAATGGTTTGACAATCCAAAATTTGCCAAATTGGATTGTTGAAAATTACAATGTAAGAAATTCCTCAGTTTTCCACCCAGTATTGACGAACTGTCAGAATTACATAAATTACAAACTTTTCCACTTTCCTGGCACCATACCAACCTAGTAAAAAGCAGAAGTATATTTCAGCCATAATTGCGGTGTAGTATGTATCCCAGTAATAACCAGTGTTCTTCTATCATAAATAATTCTGTCTGACGTGATTAAATTGGATAATTAAAAATAATGTTTAACTACCTTGGCTGTCATCTCGAGATTTTGGTTTAGGATGTAGAGCTCTATTTTCTGTGGAATAGCTCCATATGTAGAGCCATATGTGGCTGGGGATATGTTCTACACCCAAAATTACCCCTCTTGACTACTTCTCTCATTGTTGGCGTACAACACTGAGAGAAGGCTCTATTTAGACTTGGACGAATCCTGGTATACAGAGGGGAGAATGCTGCACTCAATGAGGGACTCTAGAACCCTTCCTCCACTCAAAGGGTGAACAAATTTTATCGATGGTGATTCTGAGAAGGTTGAGATCTTCAACGATATCTTTGCCCCAAATATAATTCTGGATGATGGAAACCCAAGACTACATGTCCTACAATTATTGGAATTTCCCGTCCTATGCTCCAAAGTTCAGTTCTCTGTGAATTCAGTTTAACTATCAATTAAAAAGTTAAATCCAATCGTATAGACCTGATGGTCTCTCAGATTTTCTTTTGAAGCAGTTTGTTAATGTCATTAGTAGCCCTTTGGCAGTCATTTTCTCCCGATCATTTACTCAGCTAAAACTCCAAGTATCTGGAGTCAGGCAAACGTCATCCCCTGTCTTAAAAAAGAGTTTCCCTTCGGAGCCACGAAACTATCGACACATTGCCCTCACCTGAGTCGTGTGCAAGGTCATGGAACTTATGTGATCCCTAAATCTTTAAATGACCATTCGGCAATCGGATTTCATCAGTTTGGTTTTCTCCCCATAGGTTGGCTACTCACCAATTGTTGGTAGTACTGGATCGATTACAAGTGAACTGGATGTCGTGGTCCCCTTGGAGATTATTTACTTTAACTTTTAAAAGGCCTTTGAGTCCGTTATTCATAGAAAAATCCTTTGTAGGGTCAGTAACTGTACCATTGAGGGAAACCGAACGGGTTAGCTCTCCTTTAAGGCCGTACACAGCACGTGTCAGTTGAGGGCACCTACTCTTCCTGGGTACATTTTCCATGCAATGTACCCCAGGACTCAGTCCTCGGATCAGTTGCTTGTTATTTACATAATGATCTCAGGATAGGTAATAATTGTATTTTCGATTTTAAACATGCAGATGATTTAAAGGTTGGTGTTGAAAACTTGTCCTCATGAGCATCTTCCAAATTGGAGAATCAGATCCAGGATGTTCTGGAGTGGTATACATAATGGCAGCTACATATTTCTGTACCAAAGTGTTTTACTTTCCATGTTGGGAACCAAAACATGACTACGAGTGTGTTCTCGAACATGAGCCTTTGACGTCCTCCGTCTAGGTCAGCGACTTGGGGATTTGTTTTATTGGAAACGTGAAGCCCTCCCTCCACTGTCAAAAGATTTTAACGGAGACTTTCCAACATTCAGCGATCGTATTTAGGTTCTTCACTTCGGGCAGTATTGCTAACAAGGTTTTGGTGTTCAAGGTTTTTGTATGCTCCATCATTGAGTACACGATCTCGGTCTGGTCTCCACATTTAGCCGAGGATATTGACCTCTTGGAGAAAGTCCAGCGTCGATTCACAAAGTACAAGCCTGGCTTCAGGGAAATTGACAATTGTTACCGACTTAGCATGCTTGATCTTGAGTTGCTAGAACTACGCCGAATCTTATTTTGACATATAAGATTCTACATGAATGATCTCCATTGATATTCCACTATTCTCACTACGGGTTGTTTCAATCTGGCGCGCACTTGGGGTAGAAACGGTGAATTCAGCAACTGTTTCTGTTTTTTTGCAGGTTACTGGCTTTGGAACAGTTGAATGTTTTTCTTAAGTACGCCCAAGCCCCCTTGCATTAAACTCTGCCGCCGGCAGGCCCTTTTAGGAATGGTATCAGTGGCTCCTTGCCCTTCCGTCCTCCTTTCGTGTAATATGTGGAAAACCAGTGTATTATTATTACATGTTCATAATTGTCCAATTTGATTGGATACAGCCACATATTACCAGAGCCAGACATTACAGTTATATCTGGACAGAGCTGCTCTTATCCAAAATTAGCCAACATTTTGTGTTGTTACTCAGATCAAGCCATATCTGGCCGGATTTAATCAAATATGTTCCATTTAAACTAAATATGAATGAATCTGTGTGTACCGAGTACACGTACCTCATGATGAGGTCATTGGACCAAGGCCGACTTGTGTAGTTTATGTGATTCCTGAGTGCTTAGAACTAACAATTTCGAGGGCCGAAGGCCCAAGCGATTGTTAGTTCGCCACACGAGGGAAGCAATCGAAAATTTATTTATCTACCAATGTCCATATCTCTGCCCGACAATAAAGAAGCCTGTGACGTCAATAATGATGTAGTGCACGGAGGAGTCCAACAATGCAAGGAGGAAAGGAGAAAAGTTTTGTTTTGCGTATAGTGTTCTGTTATGGCTTCAGAATTAGTATTCGAGGATTTGTTTGATTTATCAATTGATGGAGATATTTCAAAGAGAGGTAGAGAGTACGGAGTATAATGTTGGAGATGATTGTGTTAGAAGTAGGTGTGCAAGTGTGCTCACACATTGGTGCTATTAGGGCTGAAATCTTCTCCTTCCCCTTTGCCATCTTGCCGATTTGGTAGACAGAATCATGAAGAAAATGCGAGAAAATAAAAATAAAAACCTTTAAACAATGGCTTTTTCGAGGATCCGTAACACTGATTAGGCCAAAATAAAGGACATCCCAAAAGAAAAACAGGTCCTCAGAAAAAGACCCTCCCCTTTTATTTTGCTGTCCTGCAGGTGCCCTTGTTGGTGCGTCCAAACAGTTTACTTAGAAAGGAACCATCTACAAGTAAACAAAAATGTGCGACCTAAACAACCAATCTGAAATAAAGTGTTAAAGTAGCTACTTCAAATGTTTGCAATGGGTGTCATATTGCAGTGAATTTTAATGTTATCGATATTGCCCGGTTTCAGTATTTATTATGGTGAAAAATAACGTTCTGTTTAAGAATAAATTAAATTTACACAATTGGTCGTGTAACACGGACTTCATTAAAAAATAATCGAGAGCTCAGCAGTTGGTGCTGTTAACTAGTTCTCAGCCCACGTTCATTGTTATGTTCCTGTATCCTTGTATTTGTTACAAGAGGGCTGAGGTTCGGATATTGATTGATAAGAAGTGATGCATCAACTCGTGCATCTTTTGCAAAACGCCCAAAAAAGTTTTTAGAGCGCTGTTCGATTTTATAAAACCAACGAACTGACATCATACAAGATGAGTCATACAATTTTAATAAATGCAATGATTAATTGTTAAAATAAATATGTGGAAAGCTTGTAGTTTTACTTTGAACATTTTCTTTGAAGTAGGTTTTTGTGACAGTGTGCTTTATTTTCTTTATAGTAGATTCTTTATTTGGAAGAACTTGTTTTTTTGAGTATGCATAGAATGCTGTATTGTTTTTACACCAAATCTACACCAAAATGCTGGAACACTATTTTTTTTCGTCTTCAGTTAAAGTATTTAAGTATGTAAATGATTGTAATGAAATTAGAATATGATGAAATTTATTTTCGTCGTAGGCACATTTGAAATAACTACGATTAACATAATTCTAAATAAATGCGATAGCAATATTTAAGATAAATAAGATTACGATATGTGAGGTAAAAATGTTTCATGCACATATTCACAGATACAACAAGAATAATCTTCATACCATTGCCTCCATTATTTTAGGTTACGCAGCCAGACTAAGTTTAGCAAAAACTTGTTTTTATGAAGATGACTCTATTTTTTTTTAATGTCTAAAAAACAAAAAACACGTACAATTTTTTCAACTTTATCACACATGAACTTAACAGCTTAAAAAAATTATCGCAATGATTCAGATAAACCCAATAAACTCTCATTTTTTTTACTTTCTTAGCAAATTATAATCGATCCTGCATTTCAAGTGTGCACCCAGAAAGATGAGTTTCGAAAATGCGAGGAAGAATGTGTCACGTCGAACTTTCTCAGCTTGGAACCACCATGCCGGTAAATAGAATACAGTTGCAAGAATCTGTTCTAAAATTTCCCAATTTTAACTAAACATTTTATTTCTGTTGCTTTTTACCCACATCTGCTTCGTTTGCGCTGTCACTCTCTTTGCTACAGCATTAGAAAATTCGATTGAATTACTTGCGATTAAAACAAAATTGTACCATAGTCCTATTCTTTGTGCTCCGTGTGGCTAATTTACCAGATTTTAAATAACACTTTCTGCACCCATTTCATGCTGCAGAGATTTTCAAATCCAGTTTAAAGGCTAAATAAATATACTCAAAGCCCTGTAAATTATATTACAAAAAGAGGAATACAAGCAAAGCTGCGAATCTCGTACAGCGATTTGTTTAGGTTTATTTAATCTTTCGTTGAGCCTGTGATCATTTATGTTTCTTCTCCATTACCTTCTGGCCGCAAGCATACTCAGTTGAATGGAAACAGTGGTCACTGCTGTAACCTTAACGTTATGTCAGTGATCTGTGATTGCTTGGGTTGCCAGTTCGAATCCGAGATTCCGTTAGTGCTTAAATGCGACTTACTCTAAAACGTTAATTCTTGTGCATATTCGGTATTTGCCTTTTATTCTTATTTCCATTATACAAGGTGGTTGATGGTTATCATGAAAGCCTCATATTCGGGGCATCTGTGGTTCAATCCTGGTTTCCCCACATCCCCTGCACCTGCACCTGACATTATTTTGTCTGACGTATATTATCTTTGACTTTAGCCTCTTTTCTTGAACTGTATTCCTGTCTCTTTAGCTGCATCTTCTGCATTTTATTTCTGTGGCTTTTTACCCACATCTGCTTTGTTTGCGCTGTCACTCTCTTTGCTGTCCCTTGCTACATTTCTATATAACATATTTCATCCCTGTGATTTTGGTAAGAGAAGGGCCCTGTGTATGTGCTCATGGTCATGTCAATTGTGGCATGTAAACAAAATTCTTAGCAAAATTATGACTCGTCATTCCAAGATAAAAAATAAAAATTACGTTATTTCAGCTATTTCCCTTCCTTCTTTCAAATTTCAAACTATTCAGTTATTAAAAAATCTTGATTATCTGCTTTTTACATGGTTCTGTGAGAAATAGGCTTACGAGTCGTAAGTCCTCTTACCAGTTTACCTGCCTGAGTTTTTCTTTCTCTATTTGCCTGCTGTATAAAAGAATTTTATACGAGGGTTGGTGATAAGAAACAAAAACCCCTGGACCACGGAATGCCCTCCAAACATGTAATTTTAATCAATAAATTTGTCCATTCCTTAACAGAACCTTCATCCGTAAAAACACTAGAAATACAAACAACAGAGAACACTCAAGTATGTATGCCAATTTCAACCAGAATATACAGTAGAAGTTCAAATATTGGGTACTCACCACAAAACACACGCAAATCATAGCAAGTGCTGTATGTTGCCATTAAATTCAATGCAATGGCTCAATGGCTGTAGAATTAGATAATATTTACACGATTTCCTTTATTCAACCTATTATCACATCCATGACAGCATCGTGGGTCCGTATCATCAGGAATACCAGCCTGGTACATAGGCCTGAAACACAAAGATTGCATGCTCATCTGTCCGGTGCCAGTTAGAGGGCCAAGATTACCAATTTGAAACTAATCATTTTACACACATAGAACTCATCATGCAACCAGATGAAGACACCATCTGGGCACCCCTAAAGTGTCAGAACTAAAGAACTATTAGGGGAACAAAAGACTTTTCAGCCCGGTGCTTCCAAAAGGTTTCAAATTTTCCAAGCCTAAACTAGTCGCCCTATACACTTCAAACTCGGTATGCCCACAGATGGGAACAACATCTGGGGGCACCTTTCAGTGCATAGAACCAATTACGAGGGCACTATTAAATAAACCCTTCTTTTCGTTCTAGGTCTCTTAAGGCTAACCAATGTTAAATAGTCCGAGTGATGATAGACTTCGACGGCGATGAGCTAGACCCTGGCGATAGGCTAGATTCTTTTTGGGGGCAGAATACAGCTGCAGAACCAAATAATGATTAGTTGCCGAGAAACAGCATGCCTGTGGAACTTTTCCATGTTTGGACATTACACATAGTGGCGGTTAGCAACAACTTTCGTTGAAAAGCAGCGTTGATAATGCAGGGAAATTTCAAACTGCTGTGTTCATCACCAAAATTTGAATGCGAGCAAGGGATTGCACCAAACAGACGGCATCCGGATTTGGGCCAGAGCGCATCAACCCAAGTGTGATGGTGACCCCAAACCCTAGTTGCGTAGAATTATAAGTGTTACCATTGTACCTCTGTGACACCTTCAGTTCATGATATCCCCCAGACTGGTAGTGTGGTCGTAATGAAATTAGTTGAACAGACTCCTCTTGTTCCCCTAAAACTCTCTAGCCTGTCCAAAACTCCATGTCAGTCCTCTGAGTGGACCTATTCTGATACATGAACGAATAAGCAACCCAAATTAAAGACTTCTGATCGTTACCAAAATCAGCATGCTAGCGAAAAATGATGCCAAAAGCACGGCATTCAGATTGGCAGCAATCAGACAAATCTACATGCGTTGGTGACCCCAAACTCTCACACTGTAGCATTAAGAGTGTTGACTCGAATTTAGTACAAGGTAAATTCGAGTTAACTTGTAAGGCACGGCCGTAACTTCTGCCAGTCTAGCTAAACCAGCTCTTCTTCATCCTGCCCTTCCCCAACTCACCCCATGAAGCTCCCCAATTGTGAAGCAGTTGCATCTCCCTCCATACCTGTACGCCCCCACGCCTCTCCAATCGTGAAGCAATACCTCTTAGTAGTTAAAGCATTTCAACCCCAAGCGCATGTTAATTCAGTGTTTTTTTGCACACACTGGCTAACACAGGATGACATATCATGGGAGCGAATGGCGTCTTTTACGTCGTGTATTCTGATATAAATTGCAAGGAAATATTTTCTATTTTTTCTTTTGTAACTTATTTATTGAAAGCGTAAATTGAATATCACTATAACCTTTGACCACATACAAAGATGATGTATACCATTAACATTAGGTTATACCTGCCTAGTCGTAAATTTTGTTTGTCGACCATACCTTCCCATTTCCACCCGCTCTCCCTTTTTCTTTGCTATAGTATATACACACGTTTTTTTTTATTGACTGGCATTTGCCATCAATAATGCACAGTCATAATAATTCGTTTGCGATTGATTATTTCTACTAATCGATATTGTTGGCCGACCACCCAGCCACATTCCCCTCCCCACCTGAAGAATGAATTTCTGCCATGAATTGAATGAATGTCCTGTTGCATTGTTACTCAATTTCTCTGACACTCCTTTCAGCATAAGAGAAATACATATCAAGGACAACACTAGTGGGCAGACTGCAAAGTTCAATTGTCCGACATCATTGTAAGAAAGTCATTGTTCAATTCCGGCATTGTTGCATGGCGGCTACTATCTTTAGCCCCTTGCTCGTTAAACCCTTTGAAACCCTTTGAAGTATCTTTAGTACTTTAATAGAAACCAGAGCTGAGCATATTTCACGATGGTGAAGATTAACACCTACGCGACAAAACAGCTTGAAAAATGTAGATAGTGGACAGTCGATGACAGTTCCTTGTGTGATGACAGTTCCTTGTGCGATGACAAGCAACAGTTGTATTTCAATCAAGTGAATGAACTGCGTGAATGTGATAAGACTGAACGAAGGTAGTTCATTTCAGCTGACTACTATTGTCCTGTCCACCCGTAACAGATTGCTATATACTTGATAGGAGTTGGCAATAACAACGTAATCATATAGGAAATGTCCTATGGCGAATCTGATGAGGATCTTGGAAATAGTTTTCAAGGTCATCCAAAATATATTTCCTAAACTATTCAAGATATGGGCACAAAGTAAAGTAGGAAGTTGTTTAAGATTATAACACAAGTCCAACAAAACAGGAGTGAAATCATGCCGTAAACATGGACGATATGAGCAACACAACTTGGACACTACAGGGGAGCCAACCAAGGGCAGCAATAAGCCTAGAGAAGTGTCCAAATGCGATATTTCATTCCCTTAATTGGGTTTAAAGGTGTTTTGAAGCAAAGATTATGCAGAAAATAGTCCATTCAGGAAGCATGGAACGAACTGAAGTTGAAAACGGAGGCTAACTGAAAATTGATATCTAGAAGGTGCACCCTAACCAGAAAACTAAAACATAGGGAGAAAAATACTGGTACATTCTTCACTAATGAATACAAGTTCCCTTTCTTACATTAAAATAACACAAATACTAATAAAGCAGCATAACAAATTTAAATAGACATAAGCAAATTAACAGAAGATAACCACAAAATCCTACTTTATTGCCACAGCAGTTGATTTATTGTGGTTCTGCACGTAATGGTGCATCTTACCAATAGCCGCTCGTGACCCACTCTAACTAGAGATAAAATATAGTAACATATTAGAAGCTAATGAAAAAGAATCGGTATGCCGCTAACCTTTCAACCCATTAATTAAACGTTGAGGAGCTTTTTACTTTTTTTCATTTGCACGAGCGGTTTCTGGATCCACTAACAATAAAAATAATATGCAGTCTGTCCTACTTATGTAGACAGGTGATGGAAAGGTTGTCATGCTGCCCTTTTCAGTAATTTATCTAGGGGCTCACCTTCAGCATATGGCAAAAACCCTCCTCGGTGTTCGTACATACCATTTCAGCACTCAGAGCTTTCCAAATTGGGACAACACGAACGGAAAAGAAATGCCTTCTGCAGTAGAGACGCGAGCTATGGACAGCAAGTTGCCAAGGATGTTCACATGTAAAATGTATCCCGGCACATGGTCAAAGAATGGGAGATCCACCCTAATAAGGCCGCGTAGGATTTGTACGTTAAATAAAAGTTGAATGAAAATTTAAATGAAAGTTATTTAAACTGTTTCCAGACCTTCTCTTTGGAGGCACCAAACTTCATTGAGGTACCCCTGGTTAACCACTTGCTTTCGTCCCCACTTTCATACAATTGCAGAAATCAGGCATAGTGATTTCCTATAGTTGATCGTTAACACTTCAGTACACAATACACATGATGACGCAACAAGGGATTGCTTATTACTGATTCTTGGTTGGCTCCCCTGCACTGTCCAAGTGATTTAGCGCATGTCTGTGGTTATAATTCCACACTAAAAACGAGACTCTTGCTTCTAACTATGCTGTGAAAAACTAGCTGAGGAAACAAGTTGGATGGTTAACTTCTTACAGGGAGTGGCGGCCACAAAGCCACAAGAGAAGAAAGAGCTACAATAGGTCTGTGATGCCCTTCGATGGCCGGGGCCACATGCATGCTCCTATGAACGATTCAAATAGTTACCTTGGTCAAAAGGACTTCATACAACCATCGAGTTTGGTTTGTAACCAGGATTGGGGTCTGCAATTCCAACCCGAGAATGAGGAATTCCTAGTAGAAGCAACTCATCACAAGTTTAGGTTCTACCCTTTGTGCAATCTGCCAATCACTTCAGGTTTAAAACTTACTTTACTAAAATTATTTCAATTTTTAAAACTTCTAGTATTTTTTAAAAACTGAGTCATTCAGGTATACGAGCAGCAGTCTTGCATACATGATGAAAGTTCAACGAAAAAATCTGCATATTTTGTTTTAAACAAGAGCACTAGTTTGCAGCTTTTGTACTCTGTAATGATTTCTGTAAAAAAAGGACCGTTTAAAGCATTTATTGGCAGACTAGCTTACATGGGCTACTGTAGGACATCAATAGAGTTGGGTTACAGAGCATGATTGATTAAATACCTCAATTATGTCAAGTCTGTAATGCAATATACATGTGAAAGCTAAAACTATTTAATTTCCTGAGACTGTTCTCTGTCGACAAATGTGTTGGCGAAAAGGTTGCCGAATTATCGTTGCTCAATAGAGTTGAGGTTTTGGTGTTATTTTTTCCAGTCTAAAAGTTTAAGTGGTGCAACTACTGGTTTTAAATATAAAAAAATGATTTTTCTCTTAGAAAGAACTTATATTTCGATAAAGCAAGTTGTTTATGTCTTAAATTCATAACAGGTATTGTACATAAAATAAGCCCCAGTTAATGGGCATAACTGCTTGCAAATACTGTTTTATGCATACAACATTTTAATTTGTCTACACGTGTTTAAAGTTAAGTTATTTTTTCTTTTAGTTTGCCATATATAGCACCAAATGCAAGTTTACCCTTATGTGACAACTCCGAAGTAATGCGACAGATCGCTTTTCAATACTTCAAGGTACAACTGAAAACAGATGCATTGTATGACTGTGAATGCCCACCTCCTTGTGAGAAATCGATCTACGAAACACGCATGAAGCTTTTCGGGAGAGAAACGTATTCAAAAGCTAAAAAACTACTGGTTTACAGTGCAATCAACAGTGAATTAGAAAGATACAAAACAGTATTGTTGTATCCCATTGACAAATTTATCTGTGATGCAGGGGGAGTTCTGGGATTTACACTTGGTTATTGCGCTTTGTCATTATTAGAAAACTTGCACCACACATTTGCAATCGTAATAAAAAAGCTGACAAACCCTAATTATTAACATTTAGTTAAGTTGGTAATGCTGGAAGATGATTCTTAGTACAAGAAGTTCTATAGCCTGCGAACTTTGTCATATGGTTAATGCATCTGACTTAATAGCCAATATACATAAATCCCTTTATGTGCTGTATAGTAAGTGAACATAAATGTGTGTAAGGTCTAAAGCAACTGTTTCAGAATTGTGTGTTGGATTACTACCACAACCAATTTGGTTAAGGAATCAGTGTTGTCCCATAGTTTTATTTGCAAGTTTCATATCAGTAGTAATCAGATGTCAAATCAGTAGTAACGTGAAATCAGAATTCGTTGATGTTGCTAAAGCTGCTTCTGTATTTAATTCCTGGGATAATTACATGCTTGCACGATGCAGTAAGATGGAACAGAACATGGCAGTTGCCAATTAATTTCGACAATATCATTATCTGACATGTGGCTGACAAAATTGTTTGGGCACGTTACTTGGCCAGAGCAATCATATTTTATTTATGCTGTATCGAATGCTCAGATTTAGGTGCTTCACTTAATGATAAACTGTTTCTAGCAAGCATGTGGCTCATACAGTGAAAAGATAAACGTTTTCTTTGTTGTAGGGCATACTTTGTGTTATGAACAATCACAGCCACACGAAATACTATTTGTAGACCTATATTACGATGTTCTCACTGTTTTCATTGTATGTAAAGTCATACATATTTACAATATTAATACTGCTTGATTTGCCGTTATATATGTATAGTAATAATTAAATATTACAATACAATTGGGCAATTGTACGCAACTCAATTTAAATTACCGTATTATTAAGAAAAATTACAAAGCGTACCTCTGTATGCACCATATACCACATATACAATGTTCTCACTGTTTACATTGCATGTAAACTCATACATGTTTACAATATTAATACTGCTTGGTACCACATTATATATAGTAAGAATTAAATAATGCCATAGATTTGGGAATTGTACACTGTTTTGTATACTGTGTAGTAGTCATTCTATGTAGCCTGCCTTTCGTTCTTTGTGTGTAATGCAGACGGGCTATTTAACTAACCCCTAATAAAGAACAAAGGTTCAAGCAGTGTTTTATGCTACATGCTCACTCTAGAGATTGCATAATTTTACACATATATTGTATGCATGCTGTTAATCACTGTTTAAACTCCGTGTTCAGTCAATATACTTACAACAAAAATACTATATGATCTATGAACATAATATTTAGGACCTATAGATGTAATGCAATACACTGGAGCAATTATAAAGTAGTATGTGTTCTGTGTAGCAGTGAGTGCACTCCAGTTGATATCATTAGTGACAACCAGAAAAAGGTGACTTAAAAATTACCATTTGACGCGCTCTAGTTAGCACATTCTTAGTCTGCCACTTTTTTCGTTGTTTATAAATATATTTACACTCTGCATACATATATGACGCCATTAATAGCATGTTGAGTGCTTTATAGTAGCAACCAAATTTTGTTTCAAATGAAGAACAGTCACGTTTATACTGTCCAATAAAGAAAATAATAATAATGATATTTACTAAAAATTGTCGCATAATTAAATACAGGATGTAGGTGAATCAGATTAAACAACCGTGGGTAGTGTAAGTTTGCATAGGCTACAGATCCAGTAAATTATATTAAATGATGTGTGAAATCAGCTGCATGAGACGGAGGAGAGAGAGAATATGTTTACAATCAATTTATTTGTTTGGAACAAATGATAGGAAAAAGGAATCTAAGTCACCAATCACCAAAGCGTGCTATGATTTATTAAAACAGGATTAAATGTTCCATGAGTTAATACAGTAGAAAGGTTTAAAATAGAAAAATTATTTAAATACAATAAAGGTCTTCGGTTAATAAAACATAAAGAACAGTAATGCAGCAGCTGAACATGTGCAAATTTATTTTGTAATTTATCTGAAGTAAACGAATCAAAAATACCTGTCACAACTTATGTAAGAGACTGCTCAGTAGTAAAATTAATATTTAGGTAGCACATAATACACTCATATGCTGAATGTAGTGCTTATTCCATGGGCAAATGACATCGATATTGAACACTTGTGTATATTTTCAGTGTATGTATTGCTTGATATAAATAATAAATATAACATGATGCTAAATCACTCTATTTTTGTAATGACTACTGTATGGAGGATTTGGGCAATATTCTGTATTTAGTTTGTATTATGCTGCGTATGTAATTTCTGCGGTATTTATAACTTATAGTATGATGAAGAACATATTCAAAATAAGAACATGAAGAAAGAAACGTGCCTATAATTAATTAAATGCTGTAACTCTCAAGAGGAAATATATGGCAAGCACTCCAGACCGTATACAACTCAGTTAGTATGCTAAATTGTATAATTGTGTTTGGTGATGACACCAGGCACTTCAACCAGCCAAACTGCAGGTTCTTTAAAATTTTGGATATTTCGGATGGTTGCTAATAGAATTAACCTTGGTGGCCTTTCCCTGGTGATCATTTTTGGAAACTTGGCGGGTGTTTCTACCAGTTTTGGTTTTGGGTGGATATGATTGAATTTTCACTTGTTAAAATGAACACGGATAAAAATTTATGATTTTTAATTGAAGTAATAAAATGTACAATTTAGAAAATTACATCTGTTTAGGTGCTGTTGTGCTTTACGTTTTAAATATATGATTGGTAAAGCACAACAGCACCTAAACAGATGCACTTTTCTCAATTGTACATTTTATTATTTCAATTAAAAATCATCAATTTTTATCCGTGTTCTTTTAAACAAGTGAATATACAATCATATATCCCCTTTTTTACGGCCCACTTAACGTTTTTGTTTGTAATCCGTGTACCTTTTTTACAGCTATGGCGTTGCGCTACAAAGTTAACTTTGAAACAATTCACTCAGCTCTGAAAGCCTCCATCTGCGAAATAAATACGCCATTCTATCGTTTCTAGCTTAGTTTGGTTTAAATGTATATCGTTTAGCTGAAACACGGATTCTTTCAAAGGGTTTCAACGGGTTAACGAGCGTTAACCACTCCTGGTCATCTGGCCGAAGCCCTAAGGCCCTATTCTTCAAAGGGTTAAAGGGTTTTAGCGAGCATTAACCGCACTCGGTCATCTGCCCGACGAAGCAATAAGGCCCTATTCTTTAATTTCGCCCTTCAACAGTCGACTTTTTAGCAAATACATACCACGTGCACGAAGAATGGATATGGAGTTTGCAGAGTGCCATTGTTCCCTAATCACAATGGTTAAAACAATGTATAACAATCAAAATGATCGGTCAGGGACCTGTAACTCCGGAATGGCTGGACCAATCGAAAAAGTGGTCTCTGTGAGGATGAAGCCTAGGGAAATTTCTTGCTTAGATCATGTTTCAGATTTCAGGTAGGTGCAGTAGTTTTTTCTGAAACCGTGTCACACAAAAACAAGAACAAGAACAAGAACAACTACACCACCACCAACAAGATGTGAACAGTTTTCAAATTTTCGTGTGGCTCTGTACGTTTACTATTGCACGGAATTGCATAAAAGTTGGTATAAACTTGGGGAAAGTTGTTATCTACTATCTGGCCAAGTTTGGTCGAAAGATATTGAATAGAAACGGAGAAATTAATAGTTTTAGTTTTGCTGGAGAGGACTTCAATCATATATAAACACGGCGAGCCGTGTATGATAGCAGCATGCACAATGTAAATGAGGGGAAAGACAAGAAGACCACAGATCACAATAGCATCCTCGAGTCATTTTTATGATAAGTAAACAAAAAAAAGAACCATCAAGGATAGGAAATTAGACTAAATGAGGAATTGCCGCAGGAAAAATATTTTTTACACTACCACGTAACAACGTCATGACATCTTGCACAAAGTCATAATCACAATCGAGGAATACAATCAAGGGAAGAGTATCACGAAAAAGAAGGGAACTTTGTCAAATACGAAAATATATACAATAACCAAAACAAACTTTGATTCACACTACTACGTCACAACCATAATTATAATAGAGCAGATAGGTGTCCAAGACCTCCACGATCACATTGTACAAAAGCCAAAGTAATTACAACAAATATGTAGCACTGCTTGGTTTGCCTTCATATAATTACAACAAATACACATAGCGTGCAGAAACCAAGGTAAGTAAATCATAAACTAAAGTGTAAAATCCAATGCCTTATTGACTGAAAGGATTTTAATCACTAACAGCTCGTGGTGCGATGCCAAGAATACAGCATCCTCTTAACCATAGTAGAAGAAGCAACACTGCGAAAAAAAGGACAAAGGTGTTTTTTTTTACATCCCCTGTGTCAGCAGAGAAAAACTTACGGATACCACTTCGTCACTGGTTTAAACTCACACAAGATCCTCAACTCTCAACACTGGATTAGGACCCCGCCTAAAACTTAGATTATGGTGAACCACAAAGATTACCAGCCAAAGGATCACTAGCCATATCATTGGCATCGCTCACTCTATTGGAGTCGATCCATGCTTCATGTAATTTCTTTGATTCCCAGAGCATTACAAAATTGATGTACAGATTATGTCAACGCAAACTAATAGCAATTGTTGCCCACAATTCGTTTACAACATTCCTCAGCACGCCAGTATTTCTCCTACATCACTGAAAACATACGATCTCTTTGTTTCTTTGCACGTTTGTACAACTATACCTCTGATGGTTAGGCACAATGAAGATGAGAATAGCGCTGAATGATTGATTGAGAAAGCGAAGTGAGAAACGCACAGAAAAATTTTAGTTTACATGGAAATTGCTCGCTTTACTCGTTCATCCACACACCTCTGTGCTTCAGAAACGGAAATGTTTGACACCTTTTTAAACCTTACTGTCTGCTTTTTTCGTGCATCCATTCATTTGAAACAAAACCAATCTCATGATCCAAGCAGTATGATGGAAACTATGTAATATTTTTAGACTATTTTGTTACCACGAAATTTGCCGGTTTGCCTTGCAGTAACTTTAAGGAAACTTGGAAATTAGCCAATAGCAAAAATCATACACTAGAATTAACGTAGTTGAGTAAGCCACCTTTATGCACTTACGTTTCGTCAGAGTGGCATGACCCGTATTCGAACCAGCTACCCAGTTCGTCCCCAGATTTGTCTTCCCTTTCCATTGTCTATGGCCGAGTGAATTTCGGTCGAATGGAGCCCTGGTCACAGTTGTCACCTTAATAACGGGTTCAGTGAGTTATATTTATGCCAGTGGAGGATATGGCCATAGCGATTAGGGCACTATGGAAGTGATCTGGGGGCGAACTGGGTAGCTGGTTCGAATCCGGGTCATGCCACTCCGACGAAACGTAAATGCATAAAGGTGGCTTACTAAACTACGTTATTTTTAGTGTAAGGTTTTCGCTATTGGCTAATTTCCAATTTTCCTTAATATTATTTCCAGCGATTTATGTCTATTTATTTCTCCGTTATTGAGCCTTGTGAGTGTATGATTTGTCTTCCCTCTCCATTGTCTATGGCCGAGTGAATTTCGGTCGAATGGAGCCCTGGTCACGGTTGTGAACTTAATAACGGGTTCAGTTAGTATCTTTATGCCAGTGGAGGATGTGGCCATAGCTATTAAGGCGCTATGCAAGTGATCTGGAGCAAACTGGTTCGAATCCGGGTCATGCCACTCCGACGAAACGTAAGTGCGTAAAGGTGGCTTACTGAACTACTTTATTTCTAGTGTATGATTTTTGCTATTGGCTAATTTCCAATTTTCCTTAATGTTATTTCCAGCGATTTATGTCTATGTGTTACAGTAACTTTAGCTGATCAGACTTGACGTCATGAGCAGTTTATTCCAAATCATATGCGCAGTTTTTCGCATGTGTAGGGGAAAAAGGAAAGTTACAGCAATCAAAATAAGCTTAACAAAAGTGCAATTTAATCATCTTCCATTTGGAGCTACTCTCATCTTTGTAAGTGCCTCGGTTCAATAGTAGCAGTAAACACACGCACATTGTCCGTTTTTAATTCCATAGATAGCAGGAGCGTGGCTCACAACCTACATTAAACGCAGTTGGCCAATATTTTTTTCCATCAACTTTTCCATCATTTACCATTACATTTATTACGCGTGAGTATCGTGGTGTTTGAACAGGTAACGCTGGCAAGCAACGCTATTCATGTACGGCCGATAGCCTTTTTAACTAAACATTGGATTATTCGTTTGCAGTCTACGTGGCAGCCCATCTTGTATACATGCCAGAGTCCAGTGTTTACTTTTAGTTTGTTCTGTCAAAAACCTCAGAGAAGCCAAATAGTTTCGCACTAAATATTTTAAGGTAAGACACGTTTACAAAGTGTCTTCTATTATTATCATTGTTATACTATGTGGTCCTTCACACACTATGGTAACGACATATCAGCGACACCATCATTTGCTGGAACGTTGTTAGGCGACTGTTGTCGCTTCTTAATAAGAGCAAGAAAGAGGCGATCAAAACAGTGACGTTATTTTGAAACCTTGTGGGCCACTAAGTATTAATTGATGAGGTAGGGGTTTTGTAAGTATATGGTAGAGACATTCAGAAATGTTTTAGTCCAAACCTTGATTTCCTCTGAAGAGAGTTTTTCCCCCAAGCATTAGGCTTTCATTTAAATAGTCATCTACTTCCAAACTTAAAACTCATAACATTATGAAGCTTTCACTGTGACCTCCTCAAACAAATTCAGGCTTAGGAAATTTCAGATAAATCGCGGATTTCTGCTTTTCCTGCAATGACGCGCATTTATCATGAAGACAACGCTAGTGATTTCCTTCAAAGGAGTCTGGTACGTTTTCCCGACACTTATTTTCCAGACAGAACGTTTTCTCGACAAAGTTTTCTGACAGAACTTTTTCCCGACAGGTAATTTTTTTTAACAGGATTTTTTCCCAACAGGTACTGTTTCCCGACAGGACGTTTTCCTGACAGGTACTTTTTTCCGACAGGATGATTTCCGGACAAGGAGTTTTTTCAGACAGGACTTTTTCCTGACATGCAATTTTTAAAATCAAACAAAAAAATTAAATAAAATTCTTATGCAATTGGTTTAAAAAATGCAGATATAAAAATTCGTTAGGAACAATAATTCCATGGTGTGAGCAAGCTATCACAAAAACTCCAGTGGTTCCTCGACATTTCAATTGGCAATCACAGTATTTTTGAAACCTGTGTTGAAGAAATAAAACTTCTCTTCCAATTTCAGTCCAAATATCAAATCACGTTTAAATCTAGAAACCCTCTTATAAAATTGACGTCTTTTCTAAATGATTCAACAGTGAAACTATGTTAAGGATCCAAAAGCGACACTATGCATTTCATATTATTGTTTCAGTCCTATGTTAAAAAGATTTTCTACGAACTTGCAGAAGGGGTTGCAGAAGTGTTAATAATGCGTTCAGTGTTTTAACGTAAGACCAGTAATATTCAAAAAAGGAAATTATGACCCTTTTTTATTTTTTTTTTCATAGCAGAAGTCGGAAAAAATCCTGTCAGGAATAAGTACCCTTTGGGAAACGTATCTGTTGGGAAAATCACCCTGTAGGGAAACGGTCTTGTCAGGAATATGTACCTGGCGGGAATAAGTATCTGTCGGGAAAAAAAACCTGTCGGGAAAAAGTACCTATCAGGAAAAGGTACTGTCGGGAAAAGGTATTGTCGGGAAAAGGTATTGTCGGGAAAAGGTACTGTCAGGATAACGTACCATCGGGAAAATTGACGTATCCCCCACAAAGACTCATTGATAACATAAAATTGCACCCTATCGAAGTAATTATTTATGTAAGAACAGGTGACCACTAAACGAAGCAGTTTGCACGTTTTCTGGTATCAGGAGAATTTGAACCTCTGACAACATAAAAAGTCACAAATACTGACATTGAGTAACGTTTTCTCGTGGAAAAGAAACTGCACCAATAACGTTAATTGTTTGGGGTCATATAGGACTACTAGCTAGTTTAACGAAAACAAAATCCATGCGGTTCGGGAAGTTGAACTTTTTTCGTTGGCTGTAGTTTAACCTTTTAACGTTCCTATTACCGATTTGGAAGTTATCGAACTTAATTTTCAGTTACCAATACACAGGGTGGTCCAAAAGTCCGTTACACCCCACCAAAAACCCTACAGAATTGGAATTAGGCCCCTGACTCATAGGACTTTCGTTTTGTCCCTAAGATGGGGGGGGGCGACTCTTTCCCGCCCGTTTGTCTTGGAGAATGGTGTGCCTCAAGGAGGTGTTCTTAGTGTCGTCTTGTTTGCTATAGGGATCAACCCCATTGCTCAGCAAGCTGCTGTTCCCCAGTCATTGTTTGTCGATGACTTCGGCCTGCGCTTTCGGGCAGCTCGCATGCAGACCTGCGAGCGGCAGCTACAGCTGGCAATTAACAAAGTCCAGACCTGGGCGGTAAGTAATGGTTTCCGGTTTTCTCCGGACAAGACTGTGTGCATCCACTTTTGCCGCCAACGAACACTGCACCCGGATCCTTGCCTGTACTTGGGACAGGCACAAATTCCTGTTGTCCCACAGGCACGTTTCCTGGGTCTGGTGTTCGATTCCAGGTTGTCTTGGCTTCCACACTTACGTCAGCTTAAAGACAAGGCTTTGCGGGCGCTTAACATCTTGCGGGTCCTGTCGGGCACTTCATGGGGTGCCGATCGCACTGCCATGTTGCGCCTCTACCGAGCCCTTGTCCGCAGCAAACTTGATTATGCGTGTATGGTCTATGATTCGGCTAGTGACTCCACTCTCCGGATGTTGGACACTGTGCATCACAGTGGCCTGCGTGTGGCGACTGGGGCTTTTCGAACTTCTCCAGTGGTCAGCCTCTATGCTGAGGCCTCGGAGCCACCTTTGGCCATTCGTCGGCGACAGCTTGCCATTCAGTATGCTGTGCGTTTGCGTGCTGTGCAATCCAGTCCTGCTTGGTCCATGGTTTTTGGGCCAGACTTGCGAGTCGGTAGACGCAGGGTGGGTAAGGGTGATTTCCGCGATAGGCTCCAGCAGTCCTGTCAGGAGATAGCCTTTGGAATGCCCTGCGTCTTGAGGCTTGGGGGAATGCCAGTTGCCCCTTGGCTTGTCCCAGGTGGCAGTTTCATTTTTTCTCTGGCGTCCCTCCCGAAGGGTTCCACCCTACCAGCAAGGTACTTACAGGAGTTCCGGCAGCTGAGTTCTCAGTACGCCGGTTATCTGCGCCTGTTTACTGATGGGTCGAAGTCCGACGTTGGCGTGGCGTGTGCTTGTGTGTGTAAGGGTGTAACGGTTGCCCATCGCCTTCCATCAGGCTATTCTGTGTTCTCTGCAGAGCTTTTGGCTCTTGGTTTGGCCGTGGAATGGATCCTTGACCTTCAGGGCACGCATTTCATTGTCTTTAGTGATTCCATGAGTGCCCTGGAGTCCTTGGCGAATTACAATCCTCGGAACCCCTTGACACAACGTGTCCAAGCTTTGCTTTCTCGCTTGCCTGGCCAGCGGAAAACCGTGCTTTTCTGCTGGATCCCGGGCCATGTTGGGATAGCAGGGAATGAACAAGCTGATTCTGCTGCGAAAGGGGCCCTTTCTGGTCCGCTCGGTAGGGATCTCAGCCTTGTTCCCTCAGATGCCTTTCCAACTCTGCGTCTGAGGTTACACGCTTTTTGGCAAACCTTGTGGGACAGACAGGACGGTAATAAGTTACGGGCCATTAAAGGCACTGTCGAGGAGTGGCACTCGGCGTGTCGCCGCAGTCGCCGTGAGGAGGTTGTGTTGGCCCGTTTGCGAATTGGTCACACCCGACTTACTCACTGTTTCCTTTTGCGGGGGGTTGACCCTCCTGAATGTTCTTGGTGTCGACGGCCACTTACGGTCCGGCACCTACTTGTTGATTGTCGCCATCTTGATGGTGTTCGTCTTCGGTTCCATCTTCCACACGACATTGCGCGTCAGTTGGGCGATAAGTCTGTCCTCCTGTCCGGTGTTTTTCAATTTTTGCAGGAGGTACAGATGTATGACAAGATTTAGATTAGGGGTTTGAATAACATCTCTGTAATGTGTGGTGCAGTGGCAACCCGGACCACTGCACTGTGACTGAGGTTGGCGCTAATGACCAAGCTGTCGACGCGCCATTAAGCCTCATTCCCCCCCCCCCCTAAGATGGGGGCCACTCACTGAGCTTGTGTTGGGGCGCCATGTCCCCCTCAACTTCCTGATACAAAATTTAACTTTTTCCCTGTTAGAAATAGACGTTTGATTCCAATAAGGGAAATATGCGCATGGCTCAGACAATGTGATAGCCGAAAATGGCATGCTAATTGGATAAACGGGATGCGTTTTATTACATCTTCATTGTAGCCCCCACCCCCACATCAGGCTTCCCTCCACGGTGCAGGAAAAAGAAATAACGAAAATATTGTTGCTTTATCCCTTGCTAAATTTAGTTAGTTCACTTGATATTCCCGCACAAATTAAGGCTAACTAAATCCACTGCCTAAATTCTGTGCTTTATATTTAATATAGATTGTAGGTTAGATATCTAATATTTATTTTGATAAAGAACTTTTCATCAGATTGCTGCCAGCAAAATTCGTACCTGCAGCTTTCTGCATAAGATCATTACTCAGCATTCTTTTCTCCATAGAACACTCTTGGCATTAAACTGTTTTTATAAGTCACTCTGCAATTGCTCTCCATTTATTAAGAGAATATAAACACTGTTGGGAGAACATTAGAGGTTGGGATCTTTCACCAGATTGCATTTGGTTAAAAACACCATGAAGACGCAACCCTACCTTTAGTAGGTTTATTCTTTTCAAAATGATTAACGACTTCACACATTTTAGGCAAGAACAGACGCTACAAATCATTAAAACGAAATGGTGGTCCCTAGGCAGTAGAAGAATGGAGTGAGTATCCCAGGCTAATCCACTTGCTATTATACTCAGATGTGGCTTCAACCATGAGTCTATGAAAAGTTCCGTAGGAACGATGAGTAACAGACTT
>JAHWFP010064415.1:0-11928 GCA_023313725.1 Lithobius niger
AAAATAAAAATTTTATTTTTATTTTTCGTCCTACCCTTTCATTATTGTCGTCGTGCTTTTACGACGATAACGGCATCGAATCGCTTTTGCCACTCGTAATATACAAACACGCCTTCCTTTCGGTGCTGCCGACAATGAAGGCCATTGCTCTGCGGGCCATAAATTAATAGGAAACGCAACAACGTTTCGGGCCCTCGAAAGTGCCGGCCCCAATGAAACAGAGACATAATCAAAACGAAGCGATTCCAATCTATTACAAGCCATTGAAGTTGCTTAATTAGTTTAAGCTCGGGCGGCAATTAGAAATGCTGTACGCAGCTTGGCTGAATAGTTAAACAAACTACGCAATCACCCACTTACATTCCCGTCTTACGTCTCCCAGTAGCTTTAAAGCGCGCTCTCCCACCACCGCCTCTCTCCGCCCCACTTCCACCTCTCTCCCCCCCCCCCCACCCCCTCCCTTATACTTAAAATTATTCTCGGGCCGCCGACTCTGAACTAAGGCGAGAGGCAACGATTTTATATGCGTCATTACCGGTCTGATCATGGGAGCGTTAAGCAAACAAAGTTCGCGCTTTCTAAGTCTACCAGGTTCTCTTTGGCGAAAAGATTTGAACGTTAATAGCCCTCCTAATGAAACCGTCAAGATCGCAGTTGAAAACTTAAAGCGAGCACTGATGACTGATGGATGGATGGATGGAATTTTTTTTTTATGGCACGTACAACATCATAGTTTTATTTCCAGCAATTTTCACGCGGGACCACTTAAACCTCCGTGCAGATGTTGGCAAGGAGTTTGACAATTTCAACAAAAAAAAAATGGTGGATGGGGATTCCTGAATCTCCTACAGCCACCATCTAACGCAGGTTTCGTATATAACAAAGTTAAAAAGTACTGGAATGTATTAGCACAGCCGGCAGGGGCCCAGAATGCAATGCTGCAACTTGTAGCAATTGGGCAACAATAGGGCAGTGACACGACGTAGTATTATTGTGTATAACTCTATGGTGGAGCCAGTAACTGGGTTAGCTGCAAGGAGCACTGGAGGGAGAAAGGAAGATCGTCTTACTGAAGCCAATGCTATTAGACAGTTTTTGTTAAGCCTATAACGCGCGATTTTTGTTGTTGGAGAAAATAACGTTCTTTTAAGCCTAAGAAAGCTGCTCTCAAAGCACTGTCTTGATTAGAAGTACCGTTTTGACGGTTACATTTTAATCTAGTGCACCTTGTAGCTATTACCTCCAAATGGTATCTCGTAGCCAATATGACGTCACTTGACGCTGCTCTAGGCTATAAGTGAGGTGCACAAGATCGGATTGTAGCTCACTCGAACAAGATGGAACGATGCTCGGGCACGGGGAAAGTAACATTGTCGTAGTAGCTTCGGCCTGCGGCTCCATTAAATACATTCAATCGTTGTCGAGAACCAAAATGAAATGGTTTTCGCTTTAATCGTTCAGTTTTAAACCATAGGTTGCAAAGTCTATAATTCTGAGGCCTTCAATATTGGACGGCCGACATGATTGAATGACTTATTTATTTCTTCAATGCGGGCTTCGGGAAGCTAGTTGAATTGTTTCCGCGATTGTTTGCCATAATACTGCATCTGCTTGCTACAATGCACAATCAACTACCCATCAGCTGATACATGCTAACTCTAGATTCACGCTAGTGTGTTGCCATTAAATAACAAACATGGGATAAAACTTAGGCATAACCTGAACAGAAATACGCATTTCTAATGTTTTGTTTTTTCGTAAACAAAATTGGGTGTACAGTGGACATACCGTACACATGATAGACCAGACCGTAGCAATTACAATAAAATGGATGCGAAAAAAGCCAACAAATTAACTGAACAAAAAACGGCTTCGCAGTTTAGAAAATAGTATTAGAGTTCGTATCCCCATACTCACAGCTGTGAAGGTACACGAATAAAAACGGATTAGAGTTCACTCGAATGCAACGAACTATAATTTGAACTCCAATTCCAGGGAACAAGGATTGTGACATGTCAGTCATTCATGTACATCACTAATCAAATAAACAAAACGGTTGGATACTTAACACAAATAAAACACGCACACAAAATACAACATACACATGCACATGAAACAGAACGAAAATCTAAAACACACACAAACAGACGCCGTAAACAGCAAAACGCCTACAAAGGATGAAAAATACATACACAAAGACAGGCAATAAAAACTACCTTAATTAGGAGTATGCTTGTTTCACAAATCATAAATGCACACAAAATACACATATAGCCACTCACAGGAAACATACTTAAAATATAACACAACAAACACACACAAATATTAAAAAAAAGCCAGTACAACACCCAAATTAAGTACATATAAACATACACACTCACACAAACATTAAACATTTCAAACACAAACTGCGTTCACTTTCTGACATAACCACTGAGCAAAAACAGTCATTGTTCCCTGGAATTGGAGTTCAAATTATAGTTCGTTGCGTCTAGTGAACTCTAATCCGGTTTTATTCGTGTACCTTCACAGCTGTGAGTATGGGGATACGAGCTCTAATGCTTTTTTCTAAACCGCGAATATTTGGCTAATATTCGAACGGAATACGCGAATATTCTCTTAACGAACGAATATTCGTCCTAACCGTATCGACTACTGCTACTGAATACTAATATAGTGACTGCTATATTAACAACACAGCAGTAGTAAATCCCCTACAGCCACCAAAGACTCAGGAGATTCAGAATACTCCAAAATTATTCAAACAAAAGGCAATGTCGACCAAAAAAAAAACACGTGATAAACACAGGTTCCAGGATATGCAGTTTATTCGTCAACTCTAAACTTTCCGACATCACTCGCCGTTCCTCGAAGAATAGAATAGGATATTGTAGACGGCGCCGAGCCAAGGCTAAAACGATGGCGCCCCATCTTCCCTCCCCCCCCCCCTCAACAAAAAAATAACAAACAAAAAAACCGGAGGGAACACAAAAAGCAAAAAACTAGAAGGAACACATTAAGAACCCTTGTCCAGACGTGCTCTGAAAAAGTTCACACTGGTGGCAGCCACGACGTAAGGTGACAGGGAATTCCAACAGGGTACAACTCTTTCAGAGAAAAAGCGATGTGTGATGTTCAGCTTTGAATGGTTGCCAAGGAGCCTCAGGTTGTGACCCCTGTTGTTGGAAAGAGAGTGACAGAAAAAAAATCGGCTGGTATATTGTCACCGAGACCGTTTAGAATTTGGAAGTGCTGGAAAGACTGGAAAAGCTAAAATTCTTTAAAATACACCAACGTACAGCTATGAAATACACTGTACAACAAGGTACTTATCCGCAAGCATCAAGAACAACCCGCTGGCCCGAGTCACACAAAGATTTTAAAAAATGGCAATCATAAGTTACAAAGCGTGATGGGAGGGAGCTCGCCTACAATCTTTTTTTTTTTTTAAATACCGAAAAACACCGAAAACTCGAACATTTTGGTGCCGGAGTGTTCAAATTGCAAATTTTTTTTGGTAATATTTTGAAATTTCAGTCGTTGTAAAAAGTTTGAAATTATCAGTTTTCACATTTAAAAGAGTGTGTTAACCTAACAACCCCAGTGTCGTATGAAGAATGTCGTATTTATTAGTGTATATCTGTCATCACAACATCATTGATTAAATGCTGATTGTCTGGTACGGTTAGTCCTTACCATATGGTTGATTCTTTATCACTGCACGGTGGTGACTTCTCGCTGAACCAGTGTCACTAGACTACCGTCACGTTACGTCCCAAACGTCCATTAAATAAAGAATCAATCCAATCACATGGTAAGGGGTTACCGTAGTAGGCAGTTGGCTTAGTCAATGGTATTATGATAGCAAATATACACTAATCCGATAAAAAAAAAAGTGAACACATATGCCCTAACAGGTACTCTAATCCAAGATCTGCCCCGTTTTCTATCCGGGTATGGTAAGATGTGTGATAATATCTAGATCTAGGGTTTGTTTAACCTCTCTGTGATGTGTCGCGCAGTGGCAACACGGACCACTGGACTGTGACCGAGGTTGGCGCTAATGACCTATCTGTCGACACTACTATTAACACCCCCATCCCTTCTGTACCAACTTCACTACTGCAGTATTCGGGAAGTCAAACAGTTTTTAATTTAGGCTTGAGAACGTACCCGCATTACTCATTTCCACAACCATCCTGAATTAAAATACTTTTCAAAATTTACGATTCCATAGTGGAATACACAGCTGAGCAGTTTTAAAGTCATCTGTAATTTTCCATGTTGCTTGGATACAGGTTTGTTAAAATATTATGGGCTATCTTAATAAACAAGTCAATAAATATCACAAACATTTATACCTGCATGGAAGATGTAGCTAGTTAGTCCCCAACTAATATTTATTGATGCTACGTGAGGCAATTATTTGGACATGCACATTGGCCATCAAACGGTATACTTCCAACGTATTTCAAACATACAAATATCCCCCGATAGCATAATATTGCTCTTCGTTTCCCAGCGTATGCTACGTCAAGAACACAAGAGCTTGGTATATGGGTCGTAAAATAACACTGATTTGTATAATGATGGCTCTATCCACACGTTTCCTAATGTAAACCGTAAGCTATATTTTGATTTGAAATATTGTGGTTTTGCTTTGTAGATCTGCTGCGATGTATTTCATGCGTGGTTGCACGCCTTAGCTTGAGATTCAGATTTCAAAGAAGCATTTTTATTTTGCCGTTAAATCTTGGTCGTAACATTCTTCGTCTCAAACATAAAAGTTGGCAAAAATCAACTCCTGCGAGAATGGAGATAATGCAGAAATCGCAGTGAAAGATATGTGAGGAGGGGTGGGGGCGGTATCTAAGTAGCACTTCGGGTGCTAATAATGCCTTTTCTGTAACTTTTCGGTGTCAACAACAATTTTCTTGCAAGCGCAGTAGTTTTACGATCTCCGTTTTATTGCTTTTTGAGGCACAGGAGAATTTTATTTTTATATTTTTTTTTGTTATATTTTGCAATTTTTTGGCGCGTGAAGTATATGTTACAGAAACTCAAAAGCCGAGATCCAACTGGCTGCCTACAAATTTCTACATTATTTTTTTTTGTCCGGTTTTATGCCTTTTTTTTGTGCAGTACAAATCGGGGATGTAGATTAATCCAAAATAGAAGGCAGGGGAGCATAACAGCTTCGGGAAAAAACTCAAAATCGTTGTTTTTAACTTTTAATGCTTAGACTTATACTATACGTACGGGTATACAATCACATATCTATGGAAGCTAAAAGTAATAACTGGCATAGCATGAAGAACTAACTAACTCAAAGAACGAGTAAATTTGGAAGCCTGGGACAGTTTTTGGGAAAAGTGTGAAGCTTCGTTTAGTAACCAAGAATTCTATTTTACGTTGAAAGAATTTATTTCTAACTTAATCAGACTGCTCGAACACTGGTAAGAGCACACTGTATCCCGTGCACTTTGTATGGTTGTTTGCTTGTCCAAGATTGTACAGCCAACTGTCTACCCTTCGACTGGAAGACCTGACATGCAGGCATCGTATAATCTCTCACAGCCCTGGCCACTGTTTCAGGAGCAATTGTGTACTGACCAGCAGAAAAGCTATGTCTTAATTTGGTTGTAATTTGAAACAATTTACACGTGTCCGTATATCCTTGCAAACATCTAGCTCGTCAGCATTACGGTTTTGTCGTTTCTATAATAATGAAAATAATAATAAGTCGTGATCCAACGGCAACTAATCGTGGCTGAGCGGTCATTGTGGCTGAGTTGTGAGAGAGCTCAGCCTGGTTGCTGGAGGTTTGCGGATCTGGTCGAACCCCTAGAAAAAGGACCTTGGGAAAGTCCCCACCTGGACTGCCGGCCAGGGTAGCGTGAGAGGCTACCATGCTCCTTCAGCGACTATGGGAACTATTCTGGCCAATTCTGGACAATCTTTTGGCCCCCTACGATGATCGGAGGTTTTCCGGATCGAATCCCCGGTTTGGCACCTCCCTTTACCGGATATTTCTTCTTCTCTAAAAGTCTGGTAATGTTTTTAAATTGAGTCGGTTCAGCCATATTCGGCTGACTTAAGGCTCCAAAGAAATTAATTTAAAAAAAATATCCACAGTTTCGGTCGCTCATGCTTCCCATTTCAATTAAAGTTGCACTTATGGCTTGAAAACTAGAGAAACTGCAACTGTGTTGGTTAAAATAGCCAATGGCCTAGAATTTTGGGAGTGTGTTTTGTTTGGCATGATGTTAGTCCCATAATTGTAATATTAATTTAGGTCTACAATTAAATAAATGATTGGAAATAATTTGTCAGCCGAATCCGTTTCTTCTGTAGAAACTGCTCCCCTCGGATTGGACTGGACATAGAAAGAGAGAGGACGAGCAGTGAAGTGCAGCATTTTTTTGCTAGAAGGGGCAGCTGAGAAAATACTCTTATATACTAGCGGTTGGTTTCTGTATTACTCATTTCTCCTTGCCCATTAAATAAATACAAATGCAATCCTATTTACTTTTGAAAGGCAACGTAAATAGGCTTGCGTCTGTATTTATTTAAAGGGATATACCTCCCAGCGCCATTTTTCTCGTTCCTCCACATCAAGTACGGCCCCAAAGGTCTATTTCCTTACCGATAGTCTTTCCCTTGCTAAAAATCCTTTTTTTAAATGTGGCGTCTAGGAGATTTTCTGTTGAATATAATGGAACTTTATTTACTAACGACCCGTCAGTAAATCATGCATTGCGCGCGTACAATAATAATGACGTTTCATCTCTGTGTGTACATCTACTAATTTTCTAATAATTACCATGAGATCTAAAATCTAATAGAATAATGCGGTAAAAATTAAAATTAATTAATCCAATAGATCGCCGAAGCAAAATTATACGACACTAGTCTAGAAAATTATAAATTGTGACTTTAAAATACGAGAATCATTCCGGTTTTTGACGACACAATCAATGGGTTCACGCTGGCTGGACTATTAGGTGCAATGCGAATTGAGACAGTAGTTATGTTTTTCACTGCGAGGAACGAAGCTACCGTCTCAGTTGACCTTAGCGGTGGTAAATACGTGGATGTGATCGTCTCGTGGGTGTTGTGAGGTAGGCGGAAGGTAATAAGGCAGGCGGTATGTTGCTTTAAGCCTTCTGAGCCGATTGGCTTTCCGTCCTGTTTAATTCTCCTTGCCCACTGGGAGAAGGAGGACATAATGTCCGTCATTGTTTATGACGGTTTAGCTTCCAATGCAAATAATAAGAGCAGAATGTTTCCAACGTTGACATCTGACAAACTACAGAATTTCAAACGTAATTTTGAGAGTATATACTGTGCAAAGATCCTTGAAATTGATTATATAAGCTCGCCATGCAAAAGCGTTGAAAAAGCTTCGAAAATTATTTTGTCTGTCATCTACGAACCCTGTTATTACCTTCGAAGAACTTGGGGGTTACCCTGAACGGAGAATTTTCTCAGTCATTCGTCTCAAATCAAATGGTATTTATTTTTTTTTGTAAACATTAAAGGCGCTTGGTCACCATTTCTACAGCGTTGCCCGTATTCTAAACACAGCATCAACACCCGCGATTCTCCGTCATCCAATAGGCTGATGTGGCTCACGTGAACTGATTTTAGTTATGAAAATCGCGGCGCTGCTTTTTAATTTACTGCTATTTTCTTTTGTACACCTCTTTCATTGTTGGACCATTGTTGCAGCAGTGGATTTATATAATGAAGACATAAAGCTGCAACACTGAAACCATTGTCTTACCACTAGTAAGAACCACGGCTAGGCGTGGGTTTCTTACTTACGAAGTTAAGAAAACGAAGGTCTTTGGTTCTTACTTAAGAAGCAACAACACAATCGCTGTCCATGTTTACGTTGTATCCCACATCGTTTCTAAAGCATTATTAAACTATTTCAAACTTTAAATTAACAATTACTAATTTTTAAAATAAGAAAAAAAAATTCTTGGCATAGAAACGAAGGAGTGTGGTTCTTACTTACGTAAGTAACAAAAAAAACGAAGGCCTTTGGTCCTTACTTATATAAATAAATCTACTACCGCTAGCAATGTATACTTGTCAATGTTTACGTATCAATGTATCCAAAAAAAATATATTTATTGCAGCTGAAGAATGACCCGAAGAATGATTAAAGTAAACAAATAAGGCATTTATTGCAGTTACTGAGTTAAAAAAAAAAGGAGTCGGAGCAAAGAACATGCCTGCCAACAATGGCTCGTTATATCATCACAACAATGGCTCGGTTACTAACAATGCAAATCGTTGTTGTGCAAATATGTTCGACGATGGCTCGGCAACAATGCACTAACACTGTCGCTTTATTGCAACAATGACTCACTCGTTCGCTAAAGACTCAACTCGTGGTTGTACAAATATGTTAGACGATGGCGTTCGGCAACAATGCGGTAAGACTTTAGCTAAACAGCGAAAGTCATACCTTATTGTTGCCGAACGCCATTGTCTAACTAATACTTAGGGCCTTAGGGCTTCGGGCAGATGACCAGGAGTGGTTAACGCTCGTTAAACCCTTTAAACCCTTTAGATTGCTCGAAAATTCTACGGTGCTGCATCTAGGAGTAGAAAAGGTGAAAAGGCGCCTTTAAGTGACGGTGCTTTGTATTTTTCAGCAGGTCTTCTGCACGGATTACATTTTCAACTGCCTCAAACTTACCGTGACCAAATGCTTGCATGGAAGGAAGTTTGATTTTTTTTTGTAAACAAAATGTTTGTACAACGTAATCACTTGGTTGCCTGATTTTACGTTCGTTGCTGGTTCGCCAAATCGGTTTAGAGAGTGAGATCAAACAAAATAAATGTAGAATGGTCAACTCTATTCAAACATCAATTTAACTTCAGAAAAGTTCGATGAAGACTGTCTTACACAAAATGAAGGATGGCTTTTTTTTCCCCCTGAAAAATTGAGGATTCTTCGCATCATAAAAGAGAACAAACTTGTTTAAATTCAACACTAGTTTATTTCACTAACTAGCATCGTACCCGGCTTCGCCCGGGGATTTGTTTGACCCGTGGTTGTTTCCCAGTATTTGCTCGGTGCTGCCTGATCGTTCACTGCAACAGTAAATTTTTCTTTGTGTAACACTCCCCCTTTCCGTCACTCAAATAGTGGCTGTAACATAAGCACTGCCCCACGAACGGGCATTCCCCGTTCAGGCCCCTCCCCACTCCCAGTAGCGTGCGAAAAATAACTGTCCTTCGTACATGACGTCATCGCTGCCTTTGCGATGACCGCGCAGAGCAAATAGTTAGTCGAAGCAACAATGTGCCAATTTCAACTTCTTTTCAGGGCAACAACGTCCCAGTTTCAACTTCATGCCAAAGACTTGACAGACTCGCACGTTTTCATTGTTCCCCTTCCGGGGGTCGTCGTTGTGGTTGCTTCATTTCTGCTATGAGACTTTGGTTTAAAATTTAAGAAGAAGAAGATTCTGCATCACTTGTTTCTGGATACTGAACTATGAACTAAAAATAAGGAAGCTTACTGTAGTTCAGCATCCACCCAAAACCAAACCTGGTATAAGAGAAGCCGCCAGGTTTCCAAAAAGAGTCGCCCTTTGAAAGTAGTGATATCACTTAGCCAGGGAAAGGTCGCCAAGGTTAATCCTATTAGCCAAGTTAATCGCACCGAGTAATACTTTAGACGTTAAATATAAACTTGAAGATTGCTGCCGTTAGTAGCAATCTTCTACTTTTCGTTTAACTTTCGAACTATTAGTATGTGCGATTAACTTGGCTAATAGGATTAACCTTGGCGGCCTTTCCCTGGTTAAATAATATCACTACTTTGAAAGGACGACTCTTTTTGGAAACTTGGCGGCTTCTCTTATACCAGTTTTGGTTTTGGGTGGATATTGAACTACAGTAAGCTTCCTTATTTTTAAATTCATAGTGTTGTTTAAACTGGCAGGAAGCTCGAGAAACATGTAGCGTTACGTTTTGTATTTACTTTTGGCGTCGAGTGAATTTTCAATATTTTAGCTGCTTGTGTTTTTAGGTGCATAGTGAACTCAATTCACAAGAAGCTTTAAAACATCGATTGAAGGCAGATCTACTTTGGCCTGCAGAATCCTTCAAGGACAACTGCCTGAAGAACTCTCCTTTAATCCTGTTATTTGGACACGAGGCCACTCTTTAAAACTTGTCTTGCCAAAATCTAAACTAAATTGTAGGCAACATTGAGAGTGATATGGATTCACTGACCGAGGACGCTGTTTTGACATCTTCAGTAAACATCACTAAACGCATGCTAAAGGATAAGGAATTAACAGTCTTCTAAGAGACCAGCGTTTTCGGCAGGGATGAATTATCTTTAAAAGAGTAAACCATCTGCTTTTTCTGCATAATGCTGGATTTCAGTGACTCTTGGATCCTTTCTTGTCCTGTTAAATATTGATTTTAACAGTTTACGTATTTATTTATTTAATTATGTCTTAGTAAATAAATACAATTATCGTGGTATTTGCAACCTCTGTAAACAGAGTTAATCGAATGCTAAACCATAATAATTTTACAGCCTTCTCAGAGACCAGAGTTTTCGGCAGGGCTGAATTATCTTTGAAAGAGTTAACGTTCTGCCTTTCTTGTGTAAGGGAGGATGTCAGTGACTCTTGGACCGTTTCCTGCCCTGTTAAATCTTGATTCAAACAGTTTATTTATTTATTTATTTATTTGTTTGTTTATTAATTAATTAATTTATTTATTTATGTCTCAGTAAATCAATACAATTATGGCATTTGCATCCTCTGTAGAGAGAGTGAAACGAATGCTAAGCCATAATAATTTAACAGTCTTCTCAAAGACCAGAGTTTTCTGCAGGAGCGAATTATCTTTGAAAGAGTTAACCATCCGCTTTTCTTGCATTAGGCTGGATGTCAGTGGTTCTTGAATACTTTCTTGTCTTGTGTAATTTTGGATTCAGAACAACAGTTTATTTATTTATTCTTTTATTTATTTAATTATGTCTCAGTAAATAAGCCTTAGTGGGTAAATATAATCAAGGCTAAGTAAGCGTAGATTATGACGGTCCTGGTGCTCGATCAAATTAAAGGTTGAATTCGGGTCCATATGTTTTATTTTTTTTGTTGTATGTTGGGCACAACTGGAAGGTTGCCCAAATCACATAATTCCGACATTCGACAGTTTACACAGCATCCGTTATTCCTTTACTCCCCGGTAACATGAACTCCTGGTATTATTTAATACAACAAAGGTTTCATTTACTGTATTTATTTTGTACTTCACCAGTTGTAGAGAAAAAAAACACAGTGAACTTCGAAATGTCCATCGAGCTTTTCGAATCTTTCGACTCTTACATATGTAGGCTTAGAAGTTAGTTTTGTGGTAAAACATAAATCTGTAATATTTTCCGTACCCCGTTTGTTGTAGTTACAACAGGCTTTAAACACGTACGTACACCCAGTAAATGGAATTTAAACAGTGTGTGCTCAATGAATCTACTCATCTCAAATTTGCATTAAGAATTCGCATTATACATCGACTGCAGAAGAGCATTTAACGGTCACATTAACTGTAATATTTTTTTTAATTTTACCAGTTGTAAACCAAAAAGGCACAGAACTTTCAAACGTCCCATTGAGTGATTGAGTCTAGGACATACCTGCATAGGCTTTTAAGTTAGTTTTGCGGTAAAACAGAAATTTGTAATATGATCCCATTCCGTTTGTTGCAGCACAACAGGCTTTAAACTTATATGTACTCACAGTAAGTTGGATTTAAACAGTGTGTGCTCAAAGAATCAACTCAACTCAAAACTGCATTAAGAATTCGCAATATAAATCGACTGCCGAAGACCAAAAGGTTACATTAAAGGGCAATTACATCCATTTTGACATGCATGTTTGACTTTTG
>JAHWFP010064416.1:426-31289 GCA_023313725.1 Lithobius niger
CGATCCTCCACATCAAGTACAGCCCTAAAGGTCTGTTTCCTTACCGTTAGTCAATCCCTTGGTAAAAATCCGTTTTAAAATGTGGCATACTTTTTAAATATAAGTGTCCCCAAGAAAGACAAGAGGGACTTAAAAAAAGCGTACCCAAGTTCAATTTCATTTTTTCTAATGTATATCAGAAGTATTTTTCGCGTCAGAAGTTTTTTTTGCATTGAAATGCTACTGATTTTGTTTATTTATTTTTTTTGCCAGTACCTTCCCCCCTTCCGACCCCCCAGAAAAAATGTCTAGCTACTGGCCCTGGTCATGGATTTTTCGTTTTATTGCAAAATATAATTCCTTTTTTTTTTATTCTATTTTTACGAATTTCAAGTCGGAAAAAGATTCCACAATTTGTATAACTTTTAGCTGAGGAAACCACAAAACAAGCCTTAGTTACTACGACTAAAATATTATTTTCTTGGAGAATGCAGTATTTTTTTTGAATGTCTAGTACTTTGGTTAAGTTTAGGATACGTTTATTAAAAGTCCTTAATTCACAACCTTAAACGTTGCATTAACAAAACCCAAGAATTAGTAATTGAATTTTGTTTGTGTCTATAGGATTGCTATTTTTTAAGTTGAAATTACTGAGCAAGTTTTTTTTTCTACTTTCATCGAAAAAAATTGAAAAGATATGGAAGAAATGTGCGTTACGAACGCTAGCAGACAAGCAGTGTTGAACTAACCAAAATGGCGACCACGCGATTTCCCTCCGCCAACTAGCTTCAGCAGGTAACGCGTAGCTCTGACGTCATGCCAGCTCCATCTCTTTTCTTTCCTCCATGTTCCCCGCTGCGAGGAACACAGCTACCACGCCAGCCGACCTTGGCGCTGTAAATGCGCGGATGGCGATCTGCGTGTGGCTGTTAGGCGGGCGGAATGTTATAAGGCAGGTCGGGTGTCTCTTTAACACTTGTCTGGTTGATAACAAAAAAGGGGTTTGGTAATTTGGGACTAAAATCATCGTAAACATGTAAATTAATCCCCTGCCCCTCCCCTTTGCCTTCTGCATTTGAGTGCTATGAACCGCAGGAGGTGGTCTGCGATGTCCCTCCTTCATCATGGCCTCGTCCATTGTATTTGCCTGCACGGAAGGTTTTTCTTTTTTTTCTTCCTTGAGCAAAATAAAAATTACTTAAAAACGTAATTTCAGTATTTCTGTACCCGTACACCACACACGAAAGATACGTATATCATTAACACTAGTTATACCTGCCTCGTGTTAGATAAACCTCCTATCTTAAACTTAATAACCCATTTGTATTATTTACTTTAATAATAATACAAATGGACGGGACTCGAACTCTCAAACTTAAGATTAACAGCTGACCACCCAACCATTCACGCTATACTGATTTAGTGAAATGCTCCAAGTTTAAAACGTATAGGCTAATATATAATATGACGTAATGTTTTATTTGTTGCTGATTGTTACTACGTAATTGACAATACCTTTCACTCTGCTGAACACTCGCCCTTTTTCTTTACTACCGTACAAAAGAATGAACCCGCTCGAACCCTTTTTTTGCTACCGTGCAAAAGGTACCAGTTTGCTTTTTTTCACTGTCCTTTTACGTCACTTCCTCCTCTTTCAACTCCTCATTCCGTTTTAACACTTTTATTATGTACATTTTCCCCCATTAGTTTTATTATCATACACGTGTATATATAAGATTTAAGTCCTCTCTCCAGCAAAACTAAAACTATTAATTTCTCCGCTAAATAAAACTATCAATACATTTCGACCAAACTTGGCCAGATAATAGATAGCAACTTTTCCCAACTTTATACCAACTTTATACCATTCCGTGCAAGAGTAAAGGTATAGGGAACCACACGTAAATTTGAAAACTGTTCACTTATTGTTGTTGTTGTTCTTGTGTGACACGGTTTCAGAAAAAACCTACTGCACCTACCTAAAATCTGAAACATGATCAAAGCCAGAAATTTCCCTGGACTTCATCCTCAGAGAGGAGACCACTTTTTCGATTGGTCGATCCATTCCGGAGTTACGGGTCCCTGAACGATCGTATTGATTAGCAAACTCCAGATCCATTCTTCGTGCACGTGTTATGTCTTTGCTAAAAAGTTGATTGTTGAAAGGCAAAATGAAAGAATCCGTGTTTCAGCTAAACGCAGTGTTAGTAAGGGTCGACCTACGTAGGATCTCTGTATTAAACTTTCAACTTTGAGAGCTTATAACTTCGTCAAAACTAAACATCTTTAAACCAAATTTGGCATGTAGCCTTGACTGCTCAAGGCCTGTCTACAGTCCAAAAATTGTGAAATTCAGTCCAGCCAAACCCGAGATACAGAATGGGGCGAAATAAACAACTTCTTGGTCTTGGTCTTGTTTTTGGCCTTGTTCTGGGGATGTACCTTTCGTCTGTCCTCTCTACAGGTCAAACTATTTGTCCTATAAAGCTGGTTCTTAGCTCATTTTACAGGTATTGCTCCGGAGATGTGCCCTTTCCATAAGGCCTTTTCTAATTGGTCAAGTGGTTCAGGGGTTACGAAGTTCTGAACGACCAGATTGATGTTTTACATTATTTTAAACATTGTTATTACTATGCAACAATGCCATTTAGCAAACGCCAGCTGCAAGACGTACACGGAAGATTAAAGGATTTGTTCCTATTATTAACACTAGCGATAGCCAGGTTACTAAAGGCCATATCTATTTACCGAGCCCAAAGGCGGCGCAATAAAACAAACAACAAATTAATTCTAAGGTGTCACACATACCCCACCCCTCATCCACCACCACACCTATTTATTACAATTCTCAAAGTAACACGGATTAATAAACAAAAACTTATCGTTAAAAGTTAAAAGAAAGGGTCTAAAAGTCAAAACCTGTAAGGAACACGGACAAGCTTTGACTGTAAGGGTCTAGGTGTCAAATTTGGCCAGTAAGACGCTGCTAAGCTTTAGACCCTTACTACCCGGTGATCATGTTAATGACTTAGTAACTCAATTTTGTAATCTAATTTTAAAAATGTATTTCAAGCCTATTTGGATTGAACGTGTATATGTATGGTTATTATAGGTGGTTTTTTTTTGTTCTTGGAATATGTTTAAACAACTTCAAGAACACAATTTTCCTGTGAAATTTGGCACTCTTCTGTTTTCTGTGACTTTTGATCCTTTGACATTTTTTATTATCTTTCTATGAACTTCGTACATTTAAAGCAATTGACAACAACCAATAATGATCTCTACTGCAAATACCAAACCAAGACAAAAAATTTTCAAGCTAAAGCAAAGCAGGAACGCACATCCCTCTACCACGAGACTTGCTTAATTAATGAGTTAGTAAGCCAATTTTGTAAATTCAACTTCGTAAATATCATCCCATCCTATTCAGACAGAATGGGTGTACACGCTTACGCTTGTAGCAGGTTGTCTTGCTTAGAATCGCTGCCATGTTACCAAACCGAAAAAAAATTTCAACCTAAAGCAAAGTAGATAATCCACACCCCCACTCTCAGTGGTTATCACATGGGTCTTTATAGGACGATCTCGGACAGCTGTTCCTCAAAAACCGGGTAGTAAGGGTCTAATGCTTAGCAACGTCTTACTGGCCAAATTTGACACCTACACCCTTACAGTCAAAGCTTGTCCGTGTTCCTTACAGGTTTTGACTTTTAGACCCTTACTTTTAACTTTTAACGATACGTATTTGTTTATTACATAGATTTAAACCAAATTAAGCTACGTTGTTAATTTCGAAATTGGCAGCTAGAAACGATAGAATGGGGTATTTATTTCGTAAATGCAGGCTTTCAGAGCCGAGTTGAATTGTTTCAAAGTGGCCAGCAACAATGCATGCATAAACCTTGTAGCACGACGCCATAGCCGAACAAAAGATAACACGGATTACCAACGAAAACGTCAAGTTTGCTCGTAAAAAAGGGGGTTATATGATAGAAGTTTCACTTTACTTGTTAAAATGCACACGGATACAATTTAGATGATTTTTAATTGAAATAATCAAATGTACAATTGAGAAAATTGCATCTTTTGATGAGTTCTAGTGAAAATCATCCAAATTTTATCCGTGTGCATTTTAACAAGTAAAGTGAAACTTCAATCATATAACCCCCTTTTTTACGGAACACTTGACGTTTTTGTTGGTATTTTTAGTATTGGTCTTAATCTTTCATTGTGCATCCATCTCCTGGGCTAATGCCCTTTTAACCAATGCAGTACGTTATCTATTTTTAATACTGAACAACATTTTAGATGCTATGACGGGTGTTTGCTTATTTCTTCTCCCTGCAGTTTCATTTCAGATAATTCAGTGTTTAGTCAGTTGTTTTAAAAAAATACAACATATGCCTGGCGTCTTTAAATTTTATAGAAGTAATTGTCTTTAATATTTAGTATTTAGTCTTTTTCGTATCTTTAAGTACAAATTTAATTTAACGTCTAAACGGGTATTTTCTGGTCTTAACCATCCTTAAAATTTAGTGGGCCGTTGTTAAACTTTTACATGCATTTTGGTTATGTAAATTCAAATAACACTTGACTTTCACCCTGATTATCGCCCTCTTCGCCCTCCACCCAACCGGTTTACTGAACACCCACACTGGCAATCTCTCTTGCTCCTCCCCCTCTCCAACCGGCAGAAACGGGATCCTGACCTTTTTTTCCTGGCCCGTTTCAATTTATATCACAATGGTTTTCCCAGTGGTATAGTAACTCTAAAAAGTCACAATTGAAACATCCTATATCCATTCCAATTAGTTCCATCAGAGTTTTCAGAGGGTGCCACGTGTTCCATCTGGTAATTTTTGCTCATTTTTCAGCCCAAATTTAAAGTAAACTAAATTACAACTAAGCTAAACTAAATAATAATTAAATACAAGCTAGTTTCGTTAAGGTTAGTTTAATTTCAGGCTGAAAACTGAGTAGAAATTCCCACATAAAACTCGTGGCGCCCTCTATAAACTCAGACGGAACTAATTGGAATGGATGTGAGACGTTGCAGAATGGGGTCTCAGTCACAAATTCTCTTCCCCAACCCTATAAATTCTTGGTATTTCGCGTCAATCTGTTGAGGCCAATGACCTCACAACCAAAGCAGTTTGTTGCCTATTTCAATACTGAAACAAAATCTAGTTCCTACTACGGGTGTTACAATGGGTGTTTACTATCAAATTATTGTCAAATACTGTAAAATTGGGGTGTTTTCCTTTGTCGGTATTCATATTTTAGCCCCTTCACTTCCAGAATAGCAGGTGACAAAACAAATAAACACGCAAACACAATTTTAGTGTTATGGATTTATTTTTTCTCTATTTGTAGAATCTATTGAGCTTATGAGCCAGGAAGTCTTTGAAAACGGCACGTTTGAGAAAAACACAGCTGTCGTGGTGGCATTTGAGAACAAATTTTCAGATGTTGCTGGTTCACTACCAGATACCCTTCAGTACTGCATGATAGTGCACATCGGCGTCCTAAATTCTCCAGGTAAAGGCATTTTATAAGTTTACTATCAAGTGTCTTTTTCTTTAGTTTATAGTTGTCACATAACAAGAATATATATATTTTTTTATATTGTGCACATTTCGTTTTTAACTATTGGTTATTTTTCAACGATTACTCGATTTGGACAAACTGCAATTTTCTCATATTACTTATGCTGAAAAGCTGACCCCGACTGCATTTATGTCGTATTACTTGGGCTGAATAAACTGGGGAACCTGGCTGCATTTATTTCCCTAATATTACTCAGACCAGGAAAAAATGCTTTGGCTGAATAAACGAGGATTCTGACTGGAATTTTACCGTGTTACTCCGGCTGAATAAACTGAGGACCCTGACTGGATTTTTCCCCCTCGTATCGTTCAGACCAGGAGAACTCGTATATAGGCCTACACAACCATATAGGTCTACCATAGTTATAATTTAAAAACACATACAGAGTAGCCATTAAGTGCTGGTGAAACAACGAAATCACGACGTTCAGGTCGGAACCGTTTTCAGGTGAAGGGTTTTAACCATGTCAAACAACTTAAAAATAAAAATAAAAATTAATAAAATGACAGCAGAGCAGGGCCATGGAAATAAAACTTACAAGTCATAAGGATGCAAGGTTCCATGCTAAAAACTAAAACCAAATAAAATAAAAGTCAGCACAATTCAAAAGAATGTGCCAACAGTCACACCTAACTCGCCCAAGTCTGCTGGTCGAATGAGAGAGAATTCTGTCGGCTATGCTTTAAATAGTGGGTCCCTGGATTTTGATTGGTGGAAATGTGTTGATGCCAGCGTCATTGCATAACTTAATGTAGTCTTGTAGTTGATTGGCTGTAGGTATTACGTGATTATGAACAGGTGGTTTGGTTACATGAATACAAAGTGTTTCTAAATTTTCGCGTGTTTTGGTGTGAGAAATTTGAAATAAAATTTTTGTTTGCGAAATTTCGGGTTCATGCCCTGTTTTTTGAAAGTGTTGAACCAGTGAGTTTTCTTGTTTCTTTAATTTAAAGTTTGATTTGTGGGAGCCAAGTTGTTTACATATTTCCTGTTTACTTTGGCCTACATAGGTGGCTGTGCATCCAGAATGGGCACATCGTATGCTATAAATGGTGTCTTTTGTAAATCTGGCAGTAATATTGTACTACTGGTATTGGGAGGGGAGGGGGGGGGGAGGCTGAAGTTAGCTGTGAAGAGCGCGGCTACTTTTACTAACAAGGCTCACATTATCAGTGCATAACTTCTTACGAAGTGGTTCAGTAACTCCTCTTACGTAAGGCGCAACAAGAAATCCGGTTTTATGTTGTTGTTTCCGAGAGGTGGAGAGCCAATTCAAGTTATTATATTTACTGATAGTGGGTAACGGAAACCCATTGCTAAGGTACTTATGGAAGATGTATTTGAATTCTTCAAGCAAAACAAGCTTATTGGTGGAATAAGCATAAATTCGGCGGAGCTCGTTTTTTAGCCCAGCTACTAGATAAATTGGGTCTGTGTATGATCGAAAGTTATTAGTCGTGGTTGTTTGGGTTGCCTTAAGAAAATGGACAGTTTCAACTCTATTGTGGCTATTCGTAAAGATATCTTACGAATAGCCACAGTCTTATAATCCGTGCCAATAATATAAAAAATTCCTCATGACGAAACAAACGCTTCCCCCAAACGCTTTTCCCAAACGCTTCTGAACTCACGTTATTTGCTGTTTTCGTTGCGAGGCGGCAGACGTAAAACCACCGCCATGTTGGAATTTGAGGTGATTTCTAGCTTCTAGCTGCGAGAATGCAAAAGCGAGTGGCTGCATAAACGTGCCCTTAGAGCGGAGTTCTTAAACTAACTAAAACGTGCGATTTCTTTTTCGATTTGGTAGCTATTAATGAAAATTTTAGCTAGTAGAACCTTTTCTTTTCCGATTCACAACCTCGTGGCACAAGAGATAGGAGAAAACAACGTTTTTTAGGCCTCAGAAATCCACTCTCACAACACTAGCTTGACTGGAAGTGTCGTTGTTTTCACCTCCATTTTAATCTGGTGCACCTTGTAGGTATATCTCCAGATAGTAGCCACGTAATAGCCAATATGGCGTTACTGTCGTTGCTATCGTTTTAAATTTCGTTCTTGCAATATTATGCCATCGAACATTTTTCTACGACTTCATTTTTTTTTTTGGTTGTTAAAATGCCATCAATCCTACAGCTGCAACTGTTAAATTCGGGTGAGGTTTCTATTTTGGCTGTCATTATCATTTGCTTCTTTAAATCTGCCTTATCAGTCACTTACATTCCGCACTAATCAACATATTGCCTACTTAGAAGCATGCGACGATGTATTTTATTCTACGTACAAAAAGCAAATATTTTCAGAAGCTCCAAGGTGTAGAATTCAAAGTTATTATGGAATATAAAGGTGCAAGTTATTTTACGACAACACCACTGTCTGTCTCATTACTCCATTGTCTGGCTACCGCCTTTACTGTAAGGTTTGACTTAAAACTTCCATTTTAAAGTCAAAATTTCGATGGTTAATTTCTCCCCCGTATTTCTGTATATTCAACTCAAATTTGGTATGTAAGCTTTGTTGTCGTTGGTGAACATGCGTACCATTTTTTTTTTTTTATTAATTTCCGATTTGTCGCATCGGAAATCTGAACTTGAGCAGGAATCATGATTTTCATTTTTGGCTTATGACTACTACTGTAAGTCATATTTTGGACACGTCTATGCAGTTCACTCTACAGACTAAACTCTTTGTCCTAGAAAGCTGGTTCTCAAATCATTTTAAACACTCTTCCACAGGTAGTGTATTGGTCGAGGTATTCCGAAATTACGGGAGCCTGAACGATCATCTTTATTGTTTTACATTGTTTTGCCTTTGTTATTAGGCAACAATGCTAATCACCAAACGCCAGCCGCAAGGCGTAGACTGGAGCATGGCCACTAAACTAACTGGCCCGCTCTACGACGATATTAGGAGGGTAGACAAAATGGCCGCCACATCTGGCTCATTTCGTCGAGGTCTGTTCTTCGAGGTAGCAACTTTGTACGGTGCGACGCGACATCTATTGGCGGCTAGTGGCGGTTTGGAAATAATAATTTAAATTTTTACGTAGATTTTGGTGGCAAATTTTTTATTATTTATAAGAGTATTTTTAAATGGTGAGTAAAAATATCACTCAGCCACAGTTAAGCTATTTCACTGCGTTTGCAAAAAAAAGCAACACGTACGTTGGCAGTTTGTACGGAGGGTGTCGCCCTCAGTTGACAAAATGCGGCAACTCAATCGCATCAGCGTCACTTTCGACGGCCATATTGCCAACCCAGTCTCGTAATGCTATTTTTCATTCGAGATCCGGCCAGTACTGTAGATAGCCCTGACTGGAGAATAAACAAATGCTAACAATGCTTTTGACCCAATAATTCACCGGCTCGTACGGAAAGATGAAGAGGAAGCCTTATCCTTATTACGAACTAATTTATGTAGTGGTTTGACCCGTGTCAAAGCTAAAACGTCCATTGATCATTTGGTACTGCAAGTAATAGAAAAGGGGATATCTCCAATAATTATTAAAGGCCAAAGACAATAAAAGAGAGCGGCAGAAAAATTAACTTTCACGTTCCAACAGAAGGAATTGCACTGAATGAGCAAGCGAGTCGAGCGAAATTCGCTGCGTTTACAAGGAGTACAAAAAACCAATTTGGTACACCAAAGGATCACGAATTATAAAACAAAAACGAACTCGTTTAACGGTTTAAGGTAAAGTTTAACTGATTATAAGTCAAAACAGCAAAGGAACACAAATAAACCTTCCTATAAGGATTCCAGCACCTTCCTGGATTTCCTGTTTAGTCCAGGTGAAGCCTACTGCTGTATTCAACGATTCTACACGTAAATATAATTAAAACCAGAGGACAACCGTCAGAACTTTTGATGAAGAAACAAAGGAAGAATAGTGTAAGGCTAAACACTCGGGTTACATTCTGGGTTAAATTTTTCAGTGTTCTGCATTCAAGTCGTCTACTTTCCGTTCATCGCCCTGCTGATGAACCGTAACAGTTTTTCAAGAATTTCAAGCACTTTTTCAAGGACGGAATTTCATTATTAATTTCCTGGACATTTCCAGGTTATCGAGGACTCGGCAAACCCTGGATGACCTACAGGATTGTATTCAGGACACTAAGACGATCAGTTTGTAACCATTTTCTAGCGATGGCATTTAGCGAAGTAGAATTTACCAATCATTAGCTGACCTACCGTGTGCAAAAGTAAAAATGGTTAAAACATTGGAATACCGCAGTAAGATTTCAGGTGGACTAAACAGTACAGCAACATTGCCATACCTGAAACCTACAGGAAATTTATTTGTGCTCATTTGCTGTTTGACTTCAGACCAGTTAACCATCTTAAACGTCAAACGAGTTCATTTTTGTTTTTTAATTAAGATAAGGTTTATGGCATGGAGCAACCCCTAAAGGCCATGCCGTCGTCTAATGCGGCAACTGTAGCCTGTGGGTATTACGCAGAGCCACTATCAAAACACAATCAAAACGATGAATGGCGCTTTAGGCAGAGATGTCAGCTGTAGAAACTACTATCGAAAATTGAAAGGAATATTTCGAAAAATAAGTGTAAATCACTAGTAGCAAAACAAGCACTCGCACAAGAGTTCTTTTAGAGGCAAGAATGGCCCCAATTCAATGTGTACCTACACAGGTTTCAATTCCGGCGATTACGAAGCCTTTACCCGGAGGAGGTAAGAATAAAGGCATTAATAAGCAGACAAGCGCGGCATAGGTATCCACTTTGCAGCGTTGCTTTGCCGGACTTGGCGACGGGCAACGGACATGGCAACGTCGTGTGACGTCGCCTTGAAACACAAGTAATTCGTGTTTCTGTTGCCAACGAAAATATACACTACCTGTAAATTTAGCATTCGTATTCTTGAATGCGTTTCCCACTCGGGATTGATTTGCCTAAATCTAGCCAGTTCCCTAATCCGAAGTGAGCATTGCGCACTTCCCTCTTATAAAAGACCCCGTAGGGCGAAAGCCACCATCTTTTATTCTCAAGGCATCGTCGTGTCTCCACGTCAGTTTTTTTCCCACGTTTTGGTGAAGAGATTTGCAGATTTTCATCTATCAACGAAAAATAGGTTAAAGCAAGAGGCACCCCGGAGCCACCTTCCCGGAAGAGTTCCTCTCCGCCCTCGGCTGAATTGGCTCCTTCTAATGCTGTCGACCCTGCTGCTACTGTCAGCCTTTCGTCTCTGCCACCCGGCATGTCTGGAATTTCATCACCATGCCACCATTCGCACCGTGATCTGCCCAGAAGATCTCTTTCGGCGTCCTCCTTCATAGCAGCATCTACCTGCAATGAAAGGCGCTCATCTCCTACTCACAGCTTTCGTTTGCCAAGTTATCCTACCAAGATGGTTTCCGGCCTTCGAACCACTGTTAATACTACAGAAGCTTCACCTGTGCCTTGTGGGCAGGCTTCTACATCTGCTGCTGTACCGCCTTCACCAAGTCCTCAAAATCTTCAATCTGAACTTCGTAAATTCAAGGTAACTTACTCCAAACTGAAGCTTAAACATGAACATCACAAAAAGAACAAGAAAAGCAGGCTAGGGCCCCGTGATGTCCCCTTGCATCTTTCATCATGTTTGTCTCGTCGTTCACCCAAACCTGTTGCTGCTTATGAACCTTTAACCAAAGAGAAAATCAACGAGCTCTTTGAAAGAGCAAAACGCAATACACGCAGTCACCATTCTTCTCCTTGCTCATCGAATCGTTCCTATGTTCACGACTGGATCGATGCAAAAACCTCTCATACACATCGACGTTTGCTGTCTCCAGCATTGAAGCGACAAAGATCTGCCGAAAGCTGCTCCTGGTCTGCCAACTTACATTCCCTTCGGCACCCATGGTCCCTGAAAACGAAAGCCACTCCAAAACCGAAAGACAGCATTCATGCAGAGGCTCTTCACTTGACAACGAAAGCGCCCACCATTCCGAAGGCGACAGTGAAAGGATTTCTGCTACCATCATGGTGCACCGCGTTTCTCCAAAAACGAAAGAGATTCACGAAGTCACAGGCAAAAGCACATAACCAATATGGCCGCAACGATCCTTTGTTCGACACCGAAGATAGTTTGTATGCAATTTCTTCCTCTGTGGTTCTGCCCGTGACAATGACTCACTTCACGCACATTCTGAAGGCAATTCGTACTCTCGTGATGTTGATAATCCTTCTGTAATTCAGCTTCCTGAAATATTGAAAACTGTTGAAGACATTGTTCCAGACTGCTTTCTCTACAAACCTTCCGATGAAGTGCAACCTTTAAAGAACAGAGGCTTGACAACTGGTTTCGGTTTTGATCAACATGACTGCAACGCTAAACAGTGATCTGTCCTTGGTCACTCCACCAATCTTCTCACAATGCTTTTACACAATGGTGGTCTTTTACGTGGGAAAGGGGAGCCTTTAGAACTAGACAAAGACTTTCCACCACCTCAACCTAGTAGAGAGAATGTTTTTCCGACCTTTCGATGATGACTCCGATAATCCCAAATACTATGACACCTATACACAATAGGAATAACAGCTGAAGCTAAACTAAATGTTGGTACCAGCATGCAGATTCCAAAAAGTTGTGGTACCCTCCTTTGTATTAAAAGACAATGACAAGATTCTTCGCCTAGGTCTTCGTGACGCTTCTCAGGCCGACGTTCTTACTACAGCTGCTAACGCCCTCTGCGAAAGACTTGCAACCGAAACGGACCATAAGAAAGCGAAACGGCTTGCTTTCGTAATCAAGGAAGCATTCAAAAAAGTGTGCTTTGGCATTTACCACTCGTTGAATTGGCTAACTAAGGTCCTTTTTAACTCAACACTTCTGTTCCGTGAAGTAGCCCTCAACTCTGCATCAACCTTAAGTGGCTTCACGAAAACAGAACTATGGAGAACGGAGCCAACCAATCCATGAATCCGAAACACTTTTTAGGGAGCTGATCCCTAAACTCACCCCACACCTTCACACTGCACGCAAACCAAAAGAAAACGAGCTCAAGCAGCAATCCAAAACATTCAGGCAATCCTCAAACAGACCTTGCAACAAACGAGGCTACAGGAATGATAGGAACAAGACACGGAACCAGTCTTACCAGGATGAGCAGTATTATAACAGAAACTACAACAACCAGCAGTCCTTACGTGGGAGGTCTTCAAGACGTGGTGGAAACAACCGCAGCTCAACCCCTGACCAACAAAACCGCTACTCCTCTCCAAATTCAAAAGAGAAACTCCGCAAATCAACGACAGAAGACCATTTCATTTCCTGTCAGTCGGAGGCCGTCTTCGCTCTTTTCTTCCTGCTTGGCAAAACATCACTTCAAACCCCTTGATCCTCTCCATCATCAGTCAAAATGTTTGTTCAACTTTCACAGGTCATCCCGCACTGATCACTTCCCGTCCTTGAGATTTCGCACCACAAGTGTCCGATCTGCTGTCTTCCGAAGTTAAAAGACCTTCTTATAAAGGAAGCAATCGCAGAAAGCAAAGATCGTCTACGACCGGGCTTTTACAACTCAAATTTTCCTACGCCCAAAGAAATCTGGAGAAAAAAGACTCGTTTAGAGATTTCAATTTGTTTATGTCTTTCTCCTCCAGATTTCTTTGGGTGTAGGAAAATTGAGCTGTAAAATCGTAGACGTAGACGATCTTTGCTTTCTGCACTTACTTCCTTTATAAGAAGGTCTTTGACTTCGGACCCCAATCAAGTGCTCTGAAAATGGAAAAGATTTATGCTAATAGACCGACAAATAAAAGCTAAGATGCCAGCCTAAAAAACTAGGAAAACTAAAAACCAACCCAACTAGTCAAAGCAGTCACTCATGCACATTTCGTTCACGCTTACATGGGCAGACATTAGTAGACATCAGTGGTTTAATTATATAGGTATTTGTGCAGCTACTGTGTATTGGGTACTAGGTAACCGCTCCTGCTCCAAAATAAAATCATCCATTCGATGCTGAAGGCTGAAGCTGATCATTTGGCTGTAACGTGGTGCACTGACGTTTAGTTTTACTGGTTTGGAGATCATGGGATGCCTAACTACATTCACCTATGTACTTTTAAAAAAAAAAGCATACAGTCAAGAGCTTGCGTCGCCATCTTTAGGCAATATAAATAATAAGAATAAGAATAGGGTTTTGCAGCATGGCAACAAATACGCGAAACAAATGCGTGTTGTGTTTATATGCTAAATAGGAGTTAGGGGTAATAAATATCAAGACTTACAACAATGAACAAACTATTATGAATTGTTAGATAGTGTATCACCCGACCAGATACAACCACAGTATCACCATCCATCCTATCCAGATAACTTTTACAAAGCGGCTACTAGCCACATGCAGAGAGCTTCAATGTTTCAGGCAAATGAAACATGGAAAGCTAGACAATCGTATAAAAAACCAAAACTGGTAAAAGGGAACACCAAGTTCCGAACGGTTCGGCCCTTCAGAGGACTGATATCAACACTCCAGGATGCAATGTTCAAGTTTTCATTCAAAGTCCAAAGTATTATTCGGTGCGATTAACCTGGCTAATGCTTTGGTGTGTTGATATCACTCCTTTGAAGGGCCGAACCATTTGGAACTTGGTGGTCCCTTTCACCAGTTTTGGTTTTTAATACGATATCATTCTTTTTTTTTTAAATTGTGTGTTAGATTTAACACAACTACTATGCAAATGTGTAATAGAGTACCATGTCAACAATAGGTTGAGCGGCCGTTTTCCCAATATTTTAATTCACTCCTTTGAGAGGCCGAACCATTCTCAACTTGGGGGTCTTTTTACCAGTTTTCGGTTTCATTTTGACATTTTGTTTATTTTTCGTGAATTGGACGTGGGTACAGTTTCTTTGACAACGTTGTTTAGATTTATCACGACACACTAGTGTGTGTCTAGATACACACGTCAGTATACACCTTGTCATTGTCCTTTTGGTCTTCCAATGAGATACGATGCTGACAATACTAACAATGGTTATAACAATACTTTCGTACTAAAGCGCCCTCCCACGCCATTAAGCCTCAACCCCCCCCCCCCTCCCACGCAATTGCCGTTACAGCCCCATACTGCAAACCAGAAAAGGTGTGCAGTTCGTATCATACTACAGCCATTCGTCCAGTTTCATAGCTGGAAGCCTTCCCTCTACCTCAGTATCGGTGAATAATCGCCCTACGGGATTTAACATCGGGATGAGCGGACTAATTAGCTAGCTAGCTAGGTAGTAACACATGTCCAACGTTATTGAGGGTTCCTACACAAGTTAATTTTTGTCAGGTGGGTCATTGCTCTCCACTTTAACACAATTTAAGCTTTTCTGCCGTATTATTATTTTTCCAACTACCTGAAATGTGTCAAACTTCAGGACACTAGACACTATGCTTTAGGATACTAGACACTATGGCGTCAAGCTACAATGGTTTACGTTCACATGGACTCGTCGTCTCATCGCTAGTGCGCCGCATGGGTACGTCTTTATTGATAACTTGTCTCGCGTTCGAAGTCATTATTTGTGCCACTACATTGTCAATGATCTGAGAAGCGTTTTAGCATCGAGATAAAAGCCCCGGCCATTACCGGAAGTTGACAGGGATAGCAAAAACTGAAAAGCTGCTCAGATCGCTCTGGATAACGTAGTGGCACAAATAAAGACTTAGACGTGAGACCAGTTAACGTGAGACGAGTTAACAATAACGACGTTCATCGCGAGTTCCAGTGATGATAATAGTGATTATAAAAAAAAACCGGAATATTCTACGATTCGACTACTGGCTGGTTTTCCCGTTTCATTATATGTATAGAGCAGTGACATTTGCCGCCATATTGGCACCAGTATGGGTTTTGGAGGGCATAACTACAAGGTGCACTACATAAAACTGTAGGGAAAAACAACGGAAGAGTGGATTTCTTAGACTTAAAATAACGTTGTTTTCTCCAACAACAAAAATCGCGCGTTTTAGGTCTAAGAAATCACTCTTCACAGCATCGGCTTCAGTATGACGCTCTTCTGTTTCTCTCTGCAGTACCCCTTGCAGCTAACCCATTAAGGCTCCACCATAGAGTTATACACAATAATACTACGTCGTGTCACTGCCCTATAGAGCAGTGACATAACGTAGTATTATTGTGTATAACTATACGGTGGAGCCAGTAACTGGGTTAGCTGCAAGGGGCACTGGACGGGAAAAGGAAGGGAAAAAGAAGGTCGTCTTATTGAAGCCAATGCGATTAGACTGGATTTCTTCAGCCTATAACGCGCGCTTTTTGTTGTTGGGGGAAACGACGTTTTTTTAAGCCTAAGAAATCCGCTCACAAAGCACTGTCTTGGCTGGAAGTGCCGTTTTCCGTTATATTTTAATCTAGTGCTCCTTGTAGCTATGCCCTCCAAATGCTATCTCGTAGCCAATATGACGTCACTTGCCGCTACTCTATAGTATTCTGTATCCGTGCGGCGCGTGAGTGACGAGACGATGAGTCCCTGTGTTTATGTCTTACGCTATGGCCTTGCGCTGCAAAGGTTTACGTCCAGGGCCGCCCCAAAAAATGGCTAACAGGGGCGCCAAATTCGGGCGTTCAAATTTATAAAAAAAATTATCTTTTTAAAATTCACTGTAACTGATTAGCGATTATAAGAAAGGTAAGCTAATGAACAAAAAAATAAATAACCAGTAGAATTCATCAACTGGCAGTAACCGTTGTCAAGGTGTGGTATTTTCGGCTATAATACCACGAGTGTTTCTATGAAATCGATAATTTGTGCGTTTTAGCACGAAAGGAGTTTAGTGCTAAAACGCACAAATTATAAATTTCGTAGAAGCACTAGTGGAATTCGGTTAGAGAATTTTTGTTTTTCTTTCCGCAAAACGATTCTCCGGAGTGATTTCGCTTTAGGGTTTCACTTTCGATTTGCAGGGAAATTATCATAGGTAACATCCCAAGAGCTAAGGAAATTATCGATAATTTTTTTCAACTCGAGTGTTTTGGCCCCTATAAACTCACGAGTGCTATTTAGGCAGACATTAATGTCCCGAGTGCGAAGCACGAGGAAAATTATCTGACAAAAATAGCACGAGTGAGTTTATTGGGCCAAAACACGAGTGTTGAAAAAAATTTAATAATTTCCATTAGCTCATGGGGTATTTAGTTAGAGAATTTCTCGTCATTTTTTCATTATTCAGCACTCTAAATTACGTATACAGAATTAAAAAAAAAAAGATTATAAAAGTTGCTGCTGCCCTCCAAATATTGGCGCGCCTATTTGCACCATGGCCGCCAGGAATGAAATTGAAATTTGCCGCCGCTGAAGTATTTTTCATTGGCACACACCTCCAAAGATTTTTACTTTAAACAATTACGTAATAATGAATTAGTAAATGTACATATTTTGACTTTTTCTAAAATTGCAAGAGTAAGTGAAAAAAATAAATACATACGTACTGTAGTGGAGCGTAATAAATTTCAAAACGGTGCTGAGAATTTGTTGCTAGGTTACGTTAACGTTAGGCCTAGCGACGCAGTCCGGCTAACGAGCTTCGCTACCGAATTATACGTGTTGCTGCAGGCGTTGCTAGGTTACGGAAACGAACGACACAGTGAGTATTTCGAAAGAAAGTCCCTCTGGATTGTTTTTGGTAGGAAAATACATACTTTTATTTGAAATGAATTCCGAGTTTTGTTGATCGTAACATGTCAATTGTGTAACGTTTGAAGCGAGTGACTACCGAAAGCATATCAACTTCAGAAAGCTCTCACCATGTTTTGCACGGTTTTGCATTAGCCTACACTGCGTCGACCAATGAAAGCTACAGGACATTGCCTTACTGATTTAGTTTTAAATTTAGCCAATCAACATCGACTTACAGTGATAACACCGCAGTAGCTTTCGAAAGCTACTGAAGTGTTATCACTGTAAGTCGGTTGTGATTGGGCGAATTTAGTACACGATCAAGTGAGCAAATTTCTGTCAGGGAAATTCTCAGTGTAATTCGGTTTCGCTTTCGATTTGCTGGGGTCTTTTCAGTGTAAGTCGACCATGGTCCTCGTTTTGCGGAAAGAAAACGAAAATTCTCTTCTCAATTCCGTAGCAAGCCAACCCAAGCCTGACTGATAACCCTCGGTAAGGAGGGGAAGCGATTAGTAAAAACGTGGGCATGTTGGGGTGGGTAGTATTTGACCAGCATATTTTCTACTGACAAGCGTAAGCAAAAGGACTCGGGGGCGCAGGGCCCGACCAAGAAAAAAATACGTGCAAAAAAAGACAAAAAGATGCAAGAGCATCTAAGGAAAAGTTTGTAAAAAAAAAAAAAAAGGAGGAGGTACGGTACCGTGTATTTAATAGTTTATGTATTTTCCCTAGACTGTGTGCGTTGCCCTAAGATTGGCTTCCTTTCTTTGCTCAGGGATGTTATGACCTTAAAACATTTATACTGTTACCAAATATCATCTTAATGTTTTAATTAATTTCTCTTATAATGGTTTGTGTAGTTCGGGCCTCGTTTTTCGGAAATATAGTGATTTGACCTGTTGGTTCTCATTACCACTCCTGCTTCAATTACAGCATCACTGGTTATTCTTAAAAATTACAGGGCGCCCATCAAATTGGGACAACTTTTTATTTTTTCGGGTTTGACTGTTTTGGCAAAATTATACCATCGGTCCAATTGCTTCAGGTTTCGTCTCTGCAATATTTGTCGTGAATTACGATAATATTGCAAGTAACTGACAAACAACAAACAAAAAAAAACAAACTGTAGTTCATTAGAATACAAATTTGTTTACGTTCATGAGACGCACTACGATGTGGTTAGAGTTGGTCTGCGTCTTATGGATAGGGTAGGGTTGGAGGAGAGAGGTAAAGCACTAAGCCGAAAATGCGACGATTTCTGAGTCCATGCTGTGAAGCCATGCAAATGGATTCATGACAATTCGGTCCCCGTCAAGTCGGTTCTAAAATTATACAGATAGTGCAACAATTCGGACGTATAAAATATAACCCGTACGAAAATTCGGACTCGCAAGAAAAAAAAATGCCTCCCTATATAAATGCAAATAAGTTAATCTCCATGAAGTACTACAAAATCTATTTTCATTTTGTTATCGCTTGCACACTTGCCACGTCAGCGCAACTAGAACCCTGGGGGAGGGGCGGGGGGGGGGGGAGGGGAGGCGCTGAAATTCGCACGGGATCGATAACATCCCAAGGTCAGAACTACCGCTGTCGTAAAATATGAAGAGTGAAACTCTAAGTGTACTCTTAAATCTATGTGGGGGGGGGGGCGCCCACCCGGCCCGGGGCCCGCCCCCCCCCCCCCGATTCGCCGACCTTGACCCGGCCCTGTTTACGTCTTCGCCTATTGAATTGTGGTGTTTCTTGCCTAACTTGGCGCGACACTAGTGTGTGTCTAGATAAATGCCATGGTTAATGGCACAACTTAACGTTTTGTGTGTTGTAAAAAACAACTACAATATTTGTGCGATTACCCAGTGCCTTGAACTTGCAAACTGAAAGAAAAAAATATATCAAAACTACTCGCACATATTTTACATGTGTGCGTAATGCTAATATTTTTTTTTTTAGTTAGGGAGTTGTAGTTATTCTTTCGTGCAGGGCTAAGATTGAAATTTAGCAAGCAGCTTTAATTCAACTTTCGACATACCTTTTGCCGATTCGGAGGTTACATAAATAAGAACGTTTGCTAGTGTTAACGTAAAAATGGCATACCAAGGAACGACAAAACAATTGCGAAAATGGATGATATCTGTCGAAAACTAGATCTGTTTAGGTTTCTCGCCTACAAGGTGCTTTTTTTGTTTACTATTTGAAATGGCGGTTCCGAAAATGGGCACAGAACATTTTTTATATCTGAAGCCAAAAACGGGCCTTGACCATTGGGTACGAAATCGGGCAGTAAACATGAGGTATGAAAATGAGCAGTGAACATTAGGTGCGAAAATGTGCATTAAACGTAGGGTAAAAAATTGGTATTAAAATGTTTAACCCCCATTTGTCTGCCTGTTTAAAATAAATAATTATCTGGCTTATGTGGCAATTCTGTTTTCATAAACGATTATTTGTTATTTCTGCATAACAAAAACTTTCTCATTTCTTTGCACAGTTCCTACAGCTTTTCAACATGTGATTGCATTGCATTATATGGAGAAAGCCAAAGAAAATAACGATACCCCTAAAGTTATAGTAAGTACACATATCTTAGCACAGAAGTGTTTTTCCCCTAGAAAAAAATTAGTCCTGAGATTGTTGCAATTATTTATCAGGAATATGATTAAGTTCTGAAGAACAGTTACTGGGCCAAGCGAGAAATACTACAGTGCATTACTTTATTTCGGCCTAAAACGCTAAAAACCTCAAATCAAATGACGCGTAAGGAATCTTTGTTAGGTTGGGCGATTTTGCTAAGTTTGTTAGCTGATGGCACTGCAGAAGCAAGCGGACGACAATTTTACAAAGTTTCCAAAGTCTGCCAACGGATAGTGCCACTTAAAGCAAGCAAACAAATCGAACTTGGAATCTTGTGAACGAAACCTACACGAACTAAAAAACCGACATATCAACGATAACACTTGAGGATGGAATTTCAGCTACCAACTCATCGTTTTGTGTACCAAACCTGCTTTTTCATGAAATTTCAGCCAAATGGGAACAAAGTTGCAAACTTTATGGTGTCCCAAACATTACAGCTACGAAATCGTCTTTTTGTGTACCAAACCTCCTTTGTCATGGAATTTCAGCCAAATCGGAACAAAGTTGTGAACGTTATCGTGTCCCAAACATTACAGCTACGAAATCATCTCTTCGTGTACCAAACCTCCCTTGTCATGCAATTTCAGCCAAATCGGAACAAAATTTGCGAACGTTATCGTGTCCCAAACATTACAACTACGAAATCATCTTTTCATGTACCAAACCTGTTTTGTCATGAAATTTCAGCCAAATCGGAACAAAGTTGCGAACGTTATCGTGTCCCAAACATTACAGCTACGAAATCATCTTTTCGTATACCAAACCTCCCTTGTCATGCAATTTCAGCCAAATCGGAACAAAATTGCGAACGTTATCGTGTCCCAAATATTACAGCTACGAAATCATCTTTTCATGTACCAAACCTCCCTTGTCATGAAATTTCAGCCAAATCGGAACGAAGGTGCGAACGTTATCGTATCCCAAACATTACAGTTACGAAATCATCTTTTTGTGTACCAAACCTCCCTTGTCATGAAATTTTAGTCAAATCTGAACAAAGTTGCGAACGTTATTGTGTCCAAAACAGACCATCACGCCGACCAGCGGACACAGAAATTTAAAATTCATTCGAGTATCAAGACTTTGTTTTGCTCGGTCAAATAGGAAACTGGCTGCATTTCAGGTGGAGTGAGTTTCAATTTGTGTGTGAAATTCGCTTGACACGAGATTGGGCATTTTGTACGTTTTGGTCCGTTACTGCCTACTGTATACTGACTGCTCTTTAATTGATTCTTATTGCCAATTATTTAAAATTATCATTGCAATTTTTTTTGCATTTCTTACCTATCACAGACGTTAAAATAAATAAAAAATAATAAAAAAGTTTGCTTCTTCATTCAGTAGGGCTGTTTTAAATAAACACAGATGCAAACCTATTTACGTAGTCTTTTGGACTTATATGTCACGGTGCCTGAGCGGGAAATCGAACCCACGACGTTTGAAACCAATGGCCGAGGTCCTACCGCTGAGTCATGCTGACACGTCCAAACGGAAACGTCCATAGCACGAACGTATACACATAAACACACACTTTCTAAGCTCCACTGAAGGGACGCTTTTTTGCCGGGACACACGCCAAGTGAAACGAATGGAACAAACAAATCAAGCGTGAAACAAGGATTAAGCAGGACTGAATGCCAATCGGCTCAGAAAGGCTAAATAAATACAGATGCCGTACGACCTCGGCCTTTGGTTTCAAAGTTCAAATAAGTCCAAAAGGCAACGTAAATAGGTTTGCATCTGTATTTATTTAACCCTTTTGAGCCGATTGGCTTTCCGTCCTGTATAATCCTTGTTTCACACTTGATTTGTGTGTTCCATTCGTATCACTTGGTATGAGCGCGGCGAATAAGCGTCCGTCCAGTGGCGATTGGAAAGTTATGTTTATATGTATGCATTCGTGTTAAATGCTGTCTATGGACGTTTCCTTTTGGCCGTGTCAGTATGGCTCAGCGATAGGACCTCGGCCTTTGGTTTCAAACGTCGTGGGTTCGATTCCCCGCTCAGGCACCGCGACATATAAGTCCAAAAGACTACGGAAATAGGTTTGTATCTGCGTTTATTTAAAACAGCCCTACTGAATGAAGAAGCAAACTTTTTTTATTATTATTTTTTTTTATTTTAACATTTTGTTTAATCCTATACTGTTTTACGTCTACCTTCGTTTTACAGCTTAACTGCATGGTAGTGTCAACTCAGGACGGCACGGTAGAGTTGTTGCATTTCTATTTTTAAGCAAGGGTGTCTGTCTAATTAGCAGACTTGCAGCACCTGCTATTACACCGTAAACGGAACCCTGAATAGCAAAATTTGTTTGCACGTCAACTGACAACGCACTCGCGATCTTACACTGAACGGCTACGCCATATTAAGAACAAAAGAGAATCGATCAACACAGTAATGCTGCTAGCCAATGAGACACACTCCGAAGACAGGTTTTCCAAGTCTTTCGAGCAAGAAAACAGTCCGTTTTAAGTTCTCAATAATTTATTTATTTAAAGTTAAGACAGTTAATGCTCACTTTCAGTACTACAAGCTGTGTTTTACAGCTCGATTTAAATGGACGTTACTGCAATGCCTTGCAAGTTCATGGTTTCATAAAGTTATCACAACTGATAGCACTTTATATCAAACTCAACAAATTCTTGGATAGCGCAATAAGCTATTGTTGTACTTTACAACAATAGTAGGGTAAGAACGCGATTGGGTTGTACATCCACCCAGCCCCAGACGGAAGTGACGTCATTACCCCCACTTCCGGTCACGTGATCAAAGTGGGGTAATGACGTCACTTCCGGTCACGTGATGAAAAGTGGGGGTAATGATGTCGCTTCCGGTTTTCGTCTATCTGGAGGGGGGTGGAAAAGTGCCTTTTGCTAACACTTTTTTCGTTCTCAATCTGAAGGATGGTGGAAAAGTGCCTTTTGCTACTTTATTTTTTTCGTCAATCTGGAGGAGGGTGGGAAGTGACGTCATTACCCCCATTTTTTCGTTTTCGTCGGTCTGGAGGATGGTGGAAAAGCGCCTTTTGCTACCTCCATGACCCCCACTTACGACGTCGCAGTGGGCGTATGATGTCACAGGTCACACAGGACTATGATGTCAAGGGGAAGGGTGCGTGGCTATGACCCCCAATTTTTAGTTTTTGCCGATCTGGAGGATGGTGGGAAAGTTCTTTTTGCTACCTTTTTGCGTCCTTTTGCTACCTGTGACGTCATCAACCCTACTTATAACGTGGGGATGTCACAGGTCACGTCATTATTATGACGTCATTACCCCCATTTTAGTTTTTCTCGATTTGGAGATGGTGGGAAAAGTGCTTTTTTGCTACTTTTTTGTACTTTTGCTACTTTTTTGTACTTTTGCTACCTTTGTGACGTCATTACTCCTACGTCACTTCCGGTCACGTGATGAAGGTGGGATAATGACATCACTTCCGGTTTTCATCAGTCTGAAGGATGGTGGGAAAATGTATTTTGATATCTCCTATAACGTCACTTCTGGTGGGTCATCAATCTGAAGGATGGTGGGAAAGTGTCTTATGCTACCTTTTTGATTGATACTGCTATTGGTTTCCCCAATAGAACTGCAAAAAAAAATCCGAGTCTAATTTTTATAGCTTTTTTTTAAATTATTTTGACTCAGTTTTTTTTTAATGCTCGCATATTCAACCAGGGAGTAAGCCTCTCCACCAGCGTCAAGGTTGCAATTATAGGAGAGGTGGGATGGGGGTGGAATTGGGAAGGAAAAAGGGTGTGGGAAGGAAAGGGAATGACCGCCTTACCACCTTGGTAACCCTGCCAGGGATCAAAGTCCCTGATGGCATTACCGGTTTATCACTTCATAAACCCACACATAGTCGCCCGTCTTTCCCTATGCAACATTATTCGCCTAGCTTTTTCCTTTTCCTTCCACGCAGCGAGATCGTTCAGCTTTATCCTGCGCTTCTCTAGTACCGCAGATCGTCGTACTAATCTAACCTGCTCCTCCTCTCATTTAGCATCATTTAACTCCTTCTCCTTCGAGACGAATGCTAAACTCGCTCTCTTTCCTCCTCCTTCTCCTCCTCGTCAGTCATGACATCTACATCAGAGTCGAAGTCGTCTTTGTACTCTCGCCACGTCCTAGAATCTCGATGACCGATGGCTAGCGTATCTTCCCCATTGTCTAGGATAAAATGTTTGTCATCATATGCCGAGAGGAGGCATTTTGTGACTTTCACCATACTTAGTTCGTGTTTCGGGCTGGCGATTTTAGTCCAGGTTCCTTTCGGTGCGGGAACTTGCATTCTTAGGGCGGATTCATAATCGTCAAAGTCCAAGTGTTTCTTCACGAAAGATGTCTGGATGCCCTTAGCCTTCATGGACGTCTTCGTTTTCTGCGCTCTAATGGCGTGCATCTTGGATCGTAAACCAACGAATTCTAAGATGGGAATGCCGCCCATCTCGCCCTTCATCTTCCCCAGGACCTGTTTGTTCGCCTCGGAGTTCAAGGGGTGGTCTCTCGGATAATTACTGGTATCGAAACGTTCTCGGTCCTGCTTCATGTCCTTGTACACATAGTCCACTTCCACTTCGTAGCAGAGGCTATCGGTGTTGGTAAACAGGAGTCTCGCCCAGTCCTTGTACGTGGGTTTAACGTATTCGTAGTGGAAGCAGAGCATGGCCAGTTTTGACAGTTCCAGAATACTGAACCCCGAGTACATCGATAGATCGCAACAGATGCTCCTGACTCTGCGATTGATCTGCACTAAATGTTCGTTAAGGATTTCGAACGAATCTGCGTGAGGTTAGGAGGTGTACTTGATAGCTTTCTTGGGATCGGTGCACAGCTTTTCGTTGCTTCGCTTCTGCTTATTCCATCGTCTTGTCAAATACCGAGTTGTTTAACAGTTTAAAGTAATCCTTTTCTTAAAGTAAAGGGTGCGGTCGATTATGCCTTTTCTCCGTATTGAAATTGATGTACCCCTCCATCCAGTGCTTCTGGTTGAAGCTCAATACTCTTCGGATGCAACGAAGAATCAATCCGTGGTGCAGGTAGAACTTCAAATTTTGGTAGTGAATGATGTAGTTCGTTTTGTGCAGGAGATTTGGCACGAGCTTGGCAGAAGGTTTGATGTCGTGATTGATATCTTCCGCTAGTTTTCGGGAAAAGGGTGAAACTAGGTCTTCCCCGATATCGAGCTTCTCGGGAGCTAGGGGATAGTGGTTATGCCAGTCGTGAAGTTCCGTGCGGTATTCTAGGTCAACTTCAAGTATATATCCGAAATCCGCATCGTCCGGCACGGTGTCAACGTCTAAGGACCAAATTTCTTCCTTGGTCAAGCAGCGGAATCCATCGTAGGGGAGACGAGCTCTCATGGTGAAACCATACCAAGTAAATTATGTAAATGGAGGGTTTACAGGGATTGAAATTGGCCAAGTGTTTGTTTTTCGCCTTCGAATATCTCTTGCAAATAAACGACACGCTGCCTCTGATGCTGGAAGTTATCATGTTGTGTTTTCCCGAGTGTAAAAACAACTCCAACTTGGAGTCCTGCATTCACAGGAGTGCTGCCCAACTAAATCCCGGAGTAGAGATCTAGTAGCAGGGATCCAATTTCTTGTTGGCGAGGCATATTTTCCTGAAATCTTCGAAGATGTCTGTGAGTAGGAAAACGTCGGTCATCTGGTAGATTTCGTGATAGGTGCCGAATTTCTTTACTTTCATCTTGTGCCAGAGGTTGAGCGCTCTCATGTACTCCTCACCCGCCAACTCTTCGTCCTTCAGTTAAAACGATTTTCTAGAGGGTAGCTCTTCTTTTTCAAAGATGGATATGTCGGTGGCGTATTCGTAGGGGTAAACGCCCTTCAAAAAATAAATTACAAAGCAAATTTACAACAAGAGAAGCAACCGGCTACCACAAAATAGAATAAAAACACGGAGTACAGATCCCCGCAGCGAAAATCCTAAAGTTAACAAACAGGATTAGAGCCGGAGCACACAGAAAACGTCTCTGTGCCTCAACAATCCCCTGCAGGAAAATTACGCCACAATTACATCACGTTTTGAACATCGGTGAATCGTTTTCTAGTGTGGTAAATGCTTCCAATGCAAAGTGCTATTTAGAACTTTGATGGGGCGCCATTTTTGATTGGAGCAACGTAGTGACGATTCCTTTGCGCCATTTTTCTCGTCTCGTTAAGGGCTTTAATATGACGTCCTACTCTTCCCATTTGAAATTACTGAGTTGCGCCCCCTGGGGCCCCCATGGGGGGGGGTACTGCAATGTCTCTTATGCCAAAAGATAGAACCCTCAACCCATCCGACATCCCCATAGGTGCAAGTTTCAATTTCCATCCGTTCAAAAGTTATTCAGCCCCTGTATAATTTGGTAGCCGGTGGTGGCCAATTTTTCAAAATTCATCACATGTTTTCAGTAAACCAGTAGATTGCAAAAAAAAAAATGGTTGGTTTTAACGAAAACATCATAAGGGCCATTTTTGTAGAGATATTTGTTATCTTTAATTTACGTCTCTATAAAATTTTCGGTAGGAGTAATAGTTTGTGCTATATTTCAGAAAATAGACAATTTGGTAGCCAGCGGCTGCCATTTTTTCAATATGGCGGCGAAACCTCCAGTGAGATTTTAGGGGACTTTTAGTATGTTACTCGGGTAGTATTTCTGGACCTATCTGCCGAATTTCATCTTTATGGGAATTTTTCCGACCTAAAGTGCTAATTGCATCAGACTAGTGGTGCAGAGGGCCCATCCATGGGGCAGCAGGAAATACAGAATAGTACCATCAAAGGAAACGGTAACAAGGTAAAACAACAAACATCCTTGTACGGTTTGTGAAACAAAAATCCCCATATCCTATTACCTTGGAGTGGGTAGAGGAAAGCCACACTCATTACTTAGACTGTCTCTTCTCTGCCCATACCATTTGTACAGCCAACGTCACAGAGGTGAAGCTGATACAAAGGAGAAATAACGCAGAGAACCTACAAATGTTCAAAATGCACCATTGGTAATAACACAAAGCTAATACTTTTATTTTGTGCCAAAAAGCCTGCTGGAGAAACTACAATGTATTTCGGGTAATAGAGTGCACTGAAATTTCGGGTAACTGTACTGAAACTGTCTCGAATTGCTCATCGATGGTGTTAGCAGGATAAACTACATTATTTAGGTATCCCCATTGGAGGTTGTCCATTGGGATCAGGAGAACGGGCAGGCCATGCAATTCGTACCCTCTCCCTATACACCGATGTAGAAATCACTACTTTAACCACTCTCGTGCAGTAAGTGCATTTTGGGCAAGTGCCCCATCATGCGAAAAGTACAGATGCAGATCTACATTAACGTCCAGCAGGGGTTCCAGTACTGGCCACACCTGCTCCTTTAAGCGATTAGGATACCATTGACCATTTAGAATTTCCCTGAATGAAAAAAAAGACAGATTATCACATCATCACATTACACACCAAACAGACACATTTCACACCAAACCGTTCAGTTTCTCAACATACTGGAATGGCCCTTAGCAGTGTTGTCTGGGTTTGTCCCTGAGCAGTGACAGGCCCAGTGCCTACCTGACTATGTCTGACGAATGCTGACTAATAAGTAAAAACGAGGGATCCGCTTTAATTCCAGGAGGAATCCCACATGTAGAATTCTTGTCGTCGATGCACTGAATCCTTTGACCTGCTACATTCCTCAGCAAGATGATGCAACAATTGTTTAGGACGTGCATTCGTGCTAGCTAACACATCTACTATTACATCTTAGTCTGTGGCAACCGTAGGTCTACCAGACCGCGTTTTCTTAGCCCTCTATACCAGTTTCCGTAAATCGGATAAGTAACCTACCTTACCTACCTACCTTACCCATTGTGGTTAGGAGCACTACAGATTTAGGGGATCAGGCAATTAACAAAGTCCTGAGTAGTAAAAGTATGTGTCATTTCGCTTGTATTTACGACCGTTGGAGCGAACACGTGTGTACTACATGTGTAAAGTACAGGACGGCAATACAGCATGAAGTGGTGAGGTGTCCAGAAATCATCAGAAACGAAACTCGGTATGCATTGGACATTCATATTCAGTGTGTCCAGTCATGAACGACTGAATGTCCAATGCATACCGAGTTTCGTTTCTGATGGTTTCTGGACACCTCACTGCTTCGTGCTGTATTGCTGTCGTCGTGTACTTTGCACATGTGTTCGCTCCAACGGTCGTAAATACAAGCGAAATGACACATATGCAACGTATGTTAGTAACGAACAATTTTGTAAGGTCCGAAGTTTATTTAAAGAGTACATTTGGCAGGCAGCCAGGCACCCTACATTTCTCTCACGTTTAAAGAACTTCCCTACTTAATTTTATTCTTCAAGTCCAAGTGTTCAGCTTGGGTTGCTTGCATGCTTGTAGCCATACGGCGTAGGTGTTGGTGCACCTGTGTTAGTGAACCTGTCCGTCTGCATCGGATTTGAACTATGCATGTGAAAGTGCAGAAGGTTTTACTTTAATTTGTACCCCTACTTTTTTGTTTTGTTACAAACTGCTACAACTCTTAACTACTTGTCATGCCGGCGTTAGTATATGGACCTTTGTTTAAAAGTGTGCAAATAAGTTCCAACTCAAATCAGTACATTTCGAACTCTTCAAAAAGGGTCAAAGGGTTTTAGCGAGCATTAACCGCACCCGGTCATCTGCCCGACGAAGCCCTAAGGCCCTATGTCTGCAACACCCGGAATGGATTCTCAGGAGGTCACCCACCCAAGTACCAATCGGGACCCACTCGAACTCTTGGCACACTTTTAAACAATACATTTGTGGAATCCATTGTTTAAAAGTGTATGCTAATAAGTAATAGTTACTAGTCGAGTCACTCGCTGACGCTCGTTCATTTGGCCCTGCTTGCTCGTCGTCTGGCTTCGCTCAAGGACATTTCTTGTCTGAACATTTATGCTGCTGCGGACAATTTCACACCAAAAAACGATCATGATCACTGTAGTGCGCGTTTTTCGTAATGTTTCAGTTCATAAACAAACCATAACTTGTGCCTACTCTTTCATTTTCCTTTGATTATGTTAGTAAGTCTTGCTACTGGTTTTGTAACCTGATCCCTGTGAACAGATCCATTTCCAACAATGGCGTACAGTAAGTGATTTATTGGATAGTTTTAAACGTACGAGGAGCCAAAATCGTCCGAGCCCATAGGCTCCTACGGCCCCACAGTCCCCCAACGTTGGCCCTTCAAAAAGTTCAAGCATGTACCATTCTTCTGGGTTCAAATCGTCCATGGCTTGAGCATAAAGGGAGTTTCCTGCCATTAGGCCTGTCCTTTAGCGGTTTGTTTGGAAAACACTATGTAGAAGTACAGTACTTTTGCACGTTCGATGTAGGGAAGCTTTCCTTCTCTCTCAACTGAACGCACATCAGGCACAAGTGTACGCCAACGTTGAGCCGTCTTCCCTCGTGAAGCGATGGCACGTGGAAATCTGTTAACGTTTCTTGTTATCAGGCAGGGGTTTTCTTGGGGCGTTCGTCCGTTGGTATTTTTGCTGGAGTCGTTGTGTGGCTTTCAATGTTCGTCTGTGTAGCAATGCCACAGCTTGGTGTTTGGTGCACCGTGACAGCCGCCCTCCTGTCAGTGCCCGAATAGGTGCGTGGCAAAAATGGCTCCAGCGTTACCTTCCTCCTGTGAAACTCACAGAACACACTTATGACAACTTGAAGATGATTGCACGTGACACCTGCAAATAGGGTTTTGCATACTCTTCAACATTCAGAAAATGTTCGGTGGTATTCCCTGCACGCACACCGTTTGAATGCGTTGATGCGCCGAAGTGCGCACCAACAAAATAAAAATGACTCGTTAGAAAATGGTTTGGAAACTTGATTTCACCTTCCCGTCCGCCGCAGTGGGTTGACCTTCTTTTTGCTGAAGCAAATCGTCTGTTCAGGTACCACTTTTGGGGAGGGTTCCTGAAAGATCTGGACAAACTACAAAAAAAAAAAGCAAACGATTGTCTTCATTTAGTGGTTTATTCCACTTACTTCATCCTGCAGCCTGTTTCCCGACTGACTCGCTATGAATGAACGCTCTTTTGGCCAGCCAAGAGCAAGAGATCAACATACCGGAGCTGGATGAGGGAGCACTGTGAGAATTTGGCATCCTCACAACACAGTACCTGTTCAGTTCGTTACTGAGGACCAAGACAGTTCCAAGCTCATATCCAAAATGAAGCAAAGGCACTAATTATTTATTGCTGTATAGTCTGGCACCAGACTCTAACGTCTTAATAGAGTGTTTCCACTATTTTGTTTGCGCATGCATGAACGAACGTGCTATAGCTGTGGCAGGCCAAGAACAAATAATTCGTCTAGAGAACATACCTCGATGTTTAGTTTGGCAGAGAAACTCACTATAAATGTGCAAATGAACACCTATTTCTGAATACCGATTCTTTTATTCTTCCCTTCATCTTTAAATATTAAGTAGTCAACTCATTTTTCGTTATTCCTATGATTCAGTAATGAGAACTCTTTTATTCTTTTCATTATAAATACGTCAAACTTCAAGCCATTTTTGTGGCTCCTTCATGTGGATATCTTAACAATAGTATAACAGAAACTACAAATTCTGGTAGTATTACAGCCCGAAACAAGCTAATTAAAAATAACTAGAGGAAGCCCGTGCTATGCATGGGGCCAGTCATGAATTAAGTTTACAGACACACTTTTCCCGACACTTTTCCCAACACTTTTTAGATTGAAACTATTCGCCCGACGTGCACGCTCGTGCCCGTTAGTATACTGTCTTCCACCGTACATCTTATTGAGTTGATCGACCACTCCCCCCTGGTTGCACTTTTCAAGTAGGTAAAATGGGAGAGTCCACTTGCAATGCGGGAGTGAGGAGGGAGAAGTGATTACTTAAATATTTGTGTTTTGATGGCAGTAGTCAATAGTAGTCCTGAGTTCAACGATCTTATTAAGTAGATAATAATTTGATTCATCCTTT
>JAHWFP010064416.1:31299-47198 GCA_023313725.1 Lithobius niger
GTCTTAATTGCACATCTTGCCTGTATTCTAGTTCAAATTGCTGAAGTACCCTCTTTTGCCATTTGACGGACACGGTGTAATGGTACATGGATTCGCAACCGTATATTTTGGCTTCGTAATTCCTACTTGTTTTATCTTTATTGTACCTGTTCTCGTGACACAAATTGCCATGGAAAAGGAAAGTGGAATAAAAGTAAGTCAGTTGTGTGTATGTGTTTAAATGTGTAATTTAGACTCTACACCCCGACATTGTACCAAAATGTATGCTTTTCCTTACCATTACGTGGCTGCATGGCCTTTGCTAGCTGACTGACTGGTAGGGAGAGCAACTTTCCTCCAGAAAAGTGAAAAGCAGTAATGTGGACACAGATTTTATTTAATATATTTTTCCCCCTTTACATTTAAAATGCTTTGCTATTAAATATTCTAGCTACCCAAAAAATTAAAGAATATACCCAAAAAATTAAAGAATATACCCAAAAAGACCAGACTGGTCCCCTGCTCTAATATCCCCATACTCTAAAACGTGGGCAAGTCACTGTTGCTATTCATTAATGGCCCCAGGTTCAAAATTTGTGCAACTAAGAACTCAGTCCAAAACTGTATATAACAAAAAATAAACTCTTTTATTAAATAATAAGCCTGAGGCGTTAGCAAGTTACTCTCCCACTAAGTGGTACTGTAGACACATTGCTTTAAATTCACTCAGTCTGTTAATGGACAATTGTTCTATCTACATAAATGAATTCATTAATTGTTTAATAAATTGATGCTTTAAGCCCAAAAGTCTTGGAAGAATACTTGCTGAGTAGGCCGGCTACCATTGCAGTATTTTCGAAATTTATTTCAGTGTAAATCCCCATAAAGAAAGTTAAAATGGAGGCCTTCATTCCGAATTAATTCTCACCAGAAAAGCTGAAGGCTATAAGGCCTGTTGCTAACTAAATCAAAGGAAATTCATTCCGAGTCATAAATTCAAGCGAGAATAATCTTTTTTTTAACCATATCTTACTTCCAACGCGACGCAGCTTATTTTCTTCATGTAGCCAGAATAACTGTCGGCCTTCTAAATTTACGCCACCAAAAGTTGATTAAACCAATAAATAAATAAACAATGAAATAACTAGCTGTAATAGACCCTATATCTCGATAACAGTTCGGCAATTTGTAATTCTCTTATATGTTTGGCGAGCCAAATTATTCTAGTTCTATCATAGTTGCCATTTTAGCCCCAACAAACGCTAGTCTTTATCATCAACTGTTTATTTTCCTACTCGTGCTACTGGCTAGCGTAGGGCAAAAAACCGCAAAGAGGACCAACTTCAGTGAAGTCAAACGTACTTGTGCAGCGATGAAACAATGACACGCAATGGTAGCGGCGACAGCTCAACACAAGAGTGAGTTGTAATTTTCACTGGTTAACTCTTCCGCCATGCGGTACCGTGACAAAACCATAGAATGGAATTAGTTGAAAAAAATGGGCAAGACCATCTTGCTGCTGAAATTCAGGTGGGGAATTTGAAATGATGACCAGTCTTGAAACTTGTTTTCTTCCGTGAGGGGTCCATTGACAGGCTTTGGGTGGAAACAAAGATGTTTTTTTCCCAGCATCTGAGTGGACCCAAATGTTCGGAAGGGAATAACCTCGAAGTCGCAGTGCAGTGTCCATCACAAATCCACGCACATCGTTTTATGATACTCGTATACTCCAGCATCTGTTGGTCACTTTTCACTGATGCAATAACGCTACTTCTTTATTTAACTCTTGTTGAGCCTTTGGCTTTTCCATCCTTACTACTTCTTGTTGCCCATGTGTAAAATTCTTGGTAAAACTAAACCGACATTAAAGCAATGCCAAGCAAATTTTCTTTTCTTTTTTCCCTAACCTACCAAAATAATAATAACAAAGAATCCAACCAATCATGTTTTATTCACACATCAGCTTAGCATCACACTGGTCACACCTTAACATGGCGATGTATTTGGAATAATTCCAGGTTCTTGTTATCAGAAAAGGCTGAAAAATCTTTCATGCATCATCTGGTCCGGTCCCAGGAACCATACGGGAATAATTAACTTAAACGATCTAATAAGCAATTTAAGAGAACAGGCCTGGCCAAATGGAAAGGCAGACAAACGGAACATGTGAAAGTCTAGCAATTAACCTAATTGCCAAATGTCCTCCGGTAACCACAATAACAACACTATTTCTTCCATTGCCATTCTCAAAATGTAACATCCAGTTTTATCACTGATTTATCATTGAATCCTGGTATTATTGGCCAGGTATGGTCGGGTTGAGCAAGGTAGCTTGATGGGTCCTGTGATGCCTTCACTCCTTCTGGTAGCGTGGACTTTGGCTGGGAGCGCGTCACATCGTCAGGTATTACTGACCTGAAGGAAATTTTACCATATATTTTAACCCTTTAATGCCCATGTCGAACTGGATGATTTTTTTTTAAGTCCCATATTATGGTTGGGCCAGTCGCGGGATTTGAACCGGCATTCACTCGGTTTGAAGACGAGGACGCTAACCCCTGGGCTGTTGCTGCTCGCTTTGCACGTTGGGACTTAGTTTTTTGCTGTTCCGTAGCCGTCTACGTATGTGGCCATTGGGCAGTAAAGGGTTAAATCAACGGATCCGAAACACTATAGGCTCATAACTTCTGACACTCTGTATTATCTGGCTTACCTCCATACAGCTATGGATGTACCTACGCAGCATTACATGACCACGCACACCCAGCAATGTTGTACCAGTGCCGTATTTAGTTGCACTACAAAAAAATGTGAACGAAATAGGTGAACATTTTATTTTGCTCACTCATAAATTTTAAGCACCAACAAATTATGATGTTAGATATGGAGTGATCCGTGCTAAGCAGAGTAAATCAGATAACATCTGATTGAAATCAGGAGTTTGAGCTTCCACTCCTATCCTATCATTCATTTTGATGATTTTGGTATTTTGCCCGGATCATAGTAATTATGTAATGTAATAAATTGGAAATTCTTTATTCCGACGGTTCGTGCATCAATGTTAATCCTGTAATAATAATTCTAGTGTTTGTTTTAGGTGTTCATTTTGATGATTTTGGTATTTTACCCGGATCATAGTAATTATGTAATGTAATAAATTGGAAATTCTTTATTCCGACGGTTCGTGCATCAATGTTAATCCTGTAATAATAATTCTAGTGTTTGTTTTAGGTTTTTCTCGCGCAATTGTCGACGGCCACTTACGGTCCGGCACTTCCTTGTTGATTGTCGCCATCTTAATGGTCTTTGTCGTCGTTTCCATCTTCCGCATGACATTGCGCGTCAATTGGGTGATAAGTCTGTCCTCCTGTCCGGTGTTTTTCAATTTTTGCAGGAGGTACAGATGTATGACAAGATTTAGATTAGGGGTTTTAATAACAACTCTGTAATGTGTGGTGCAATAGCAACCCGGACCACTGCACTATGACTTAGGTTAGCGCTAATGACCAAGCTGTCGTTGCGCCATTAAGCCTCAATCCCCCCTTCCCCCTCTTACGTAATGACGGTTTCTGTACGAGTAGTTAGCAACAATTTCTGTCGACACCATTCAAAAAAACTTTGTCTGCATTCTGCCTATGCTCCCGTGTCCCTTCATTCCCCGTTACGCGTCGCATGGAAAAATTTATGCTAGGCAGGTTAATTACACAAATCTCACTTACGTCGGAAATTCTGCCTCCTCACTTCCACAGTATTCTGTCTACAGTGTGGCCTAGCATTTCTGCAATCACATAGAACTATTGCTACAGAAAAATTAAAACAACTCGAATTATTCTTAATGTGTACACCCCCCTCCACCCCCAATCGTATGAAGAGCTAAGTGGGCAATGGAAAACGTACAATTCTAGAGCTCCAAGACTAGACCATGATAGTGCTATAATAATAAAACGTTAGATAAAACTACATTCCTAGAGAAGTTAATCTGGAGGCTACCATCCTCCTTCAGAACTATGGGACTTGCTCGAGTCTATGCGTGAGTGTGTTGAACAGCATGACCTTTCAGCTGAGTTATTTCGATAAGTGGGGGGGGGGGGAGGTATCCTTAAATTGTGTACGACGATGAAGGTGTGATTTTTTTTTACTAATTTTAACTGTTTCTTTTGATAAAGTGGCCGAGACTTTTAGTAATGAGCCACAAAATATCAAGTTTTAGTGTTGTATATTTTACCATTTATGTATTTTGGTTGATACGATGGAGGTTTAATACCAGATGTTTGATTTTATTAGCGCTATTGTGGCTTATTTCAATGTAGGTCAGTCTATACGGTACATTATCGTGCCCTTGCCACGATCGGAGACTGTCCAGTTTGAATTCCTTTCTCCTTACTAGACTTTTTTCTCCTTCTAAAAAAAATGTGTAAGGTTCAAAATTAAGTGGGTTCCTCTACGAGTAGTTCGCTTCCGATGACATATTACGTCTCCCAAAAAATTATTTTAATTTTAAAAAATGAGGAGAAGCAAGGGCGGATCTAGGCCGTGCTCTTGGAGGGGGCCGCTGGATGATTCTCCTTTCATGCGTTTTTTTTTTCTGCATCGTTGGAACGTTTTTGCGTATTTTAGCATTTCTTCCAATTTTTGTTTGCCTTGGAAGGGGCCACAGCCCTCTTGGCTTCGCTCTTGGATCCTCCCTTGACAGGAAAACGATTCCTCTCACGGAATTCCTCGATTCCTCAAGGTGGTGTTGGCCCGTTTACGCATTGGTCACTCCAAACTTACTCACTGATTCCTTTTGAGGAGCTTTGACCTTCCTGAATGTCATTGGTGTCGACGTTCACTTACGGTCCGGCACTTCCTTGTTGATTGTCGCTATCTTGATGGTGTTCGTCGTCGTTTCCATCTTCCGCAGCACATGGCATGTCAATTGGACGATAAGTCTGTCCTCCTGTCTGGTGTGTTTTTCAATTTTTGCAGGACGTACAGATCTATGATATGATCTAGATATGAGTTTGTTTTTAATATCTCTGTAATGTGTGGTGCAGTGTCAACCTGGACCACTGTACTGTGACTGGGGTTGGCACTAATGACCTAGCTGTCGACGCACCATTAAGCCTCAATCGCCCCCCCCCCCTCTCCGATTCCTCTCGTTTTAAAACGTTAATAATTTTTGATAATTTTAATAAAAACTACAAAACGTTCATATGGAATGTTTACACTTGTCTCTGGATTTTGAGGTTCGGGAAATTTGGAATCTTGTGACTTTTCAAGTAAAGTCTTTCTATTTTATTTACTATTTGAACTTGCAGTATGTATGTTCTAATTTAACTGACGCTGATTTGTTTTTGTTTGACAGGAATTAATGCGTCTGATGGGTATGCCTGTTAATATACAGTGGTTTGGATTCTTCGTAAATACCTTCGTCTCAATGTTTATTTCTGCAGTCATTTGCTCTATCATTCTTACCCAATTTAACTTCGATTTGTTAGGCGCTGTGGGCATAGGCAATTTGCCGAAGGCACCTACCGTACCGCTGTTTGCAAAGACAGCTTGGTACCATGTCTTAATTGTGTTTACATTATATGTCCTAAGCTCCATTGCGTTCTGCTTCTTCCTCACCATTTTTTTTTCGACAGGTAAGTGTTCAAATGAAGTATTGAAAGTGCAATTTCCTCGTATCCATAAAGGCCATCCTTTGATCGATTCACGTTTATTATCTGCATAAACACGGAGCTTTCAGCATAAAAATAAATATCTAAAGACCATTGAATTTTGATGTCCCTAACAGAAACTCAAGGTTACGTTTGTTTAATTTTATCCTTGGAAATTAACAAGTATTTTTTTTAAGGTTTCCAGAAGTTCATATCAAGGACCACGCTAGTGGTCCTCCCGCCAAGTTCAATAATGGTCACACTTCATTGTAACTTCATTGTACGAATGTCATTGTTTAATTCCTGCATTGTTGTTGCATGGCCACTAGCTTTTGGTAACAAAAATCAGAGCTGAGCGTATTTCAAGATGGCGAGGATAAATACCTATGTGGCGAAACAGCTTGAAAATCGTTGAAAATCGGCAGTCTTTGTGCCCTGACAAGCAATAGTTGTATTTCAATCACGTGCGTAAACTATATCAATGTCATAAAAGTGCGTGAAGATCGTTGATTTCAGCTGACTACTATAATATACTGACTACTAACTACTGGCAATTGAATACTGACTACTATTTCCGCTCATATAAAATTTTGCGACCGATAGAAATGAAATTTGGTATTCAATACCCTTTTAACACCAAAACGTGCCTTTTATGGTTTGACGTTTGGGGAGGCATTAAGTAAAAAGATTGCAACCAGTTGTAATGCTATTTTTCCATATGTTGGAAAAATACCACCGGTGATGAAAATAAGTATTACTCGATATTAGAGTTAACGAGTAACAATGCAAACGGACTGTCAGAAATGATCGGCAACACTTCACTGTCGATAAAATGGACGTGCTACTTGTTTGTAGTTGGGCGCATGGCTTCGGACTACTAAGCTTTTAATAGATCCGCAGTAGCCGCTACTAATTGTTGATGGGATGGTTGAATGCAAATCAGCAAATGTTTTAATTTATACGATTGAAGCCCTCACTGCAGAAAAACTAAAAAAATAAATAAAAATTAATATCTCCAATCGTATACAATATTTTTCGACCAAACTTGGCCAGATAGTAGATAACTGGGCAGTGGCTAAAATAAGATGCCACGAAAAAAACTACAAAAGAAGTGATATCTAAATCAAAATTCACAAGGGTGAAAGAACCCGCCAAGTTTCAGCCCATCAATGTAGTGATATCAGAGCCCAAATGGTTGCCACCAAGTTGCTACATTAGTTATCCAAGCTAATCCCCCTGACTATTACCTCACATGTTAAATCAAAAACTTGACCATTGCTACCGATAGTAGCAAACGGCCAGGTTTTTGATTTAACCTTTGATCTAATACTCGGTGGGATTAACTTGGTGGCAGCCATTTTGGCTCTGATATCACTACTTTGATTGGCTGAAAATTGGCGGGGTCTTTCACCCTTGTCGGTTTTGTTTGAGATCCTTTCTTACACAGAAAAAAAAATCGTAAATGTCAATTGATGTTGATGTGAGACATTTTCTTCCAGCTTGGTTTAAATGTCTAAGAATGGTAACACTACCCACCCAAAATAGTCAGTACATTGACGCAGAAACCTGTTGAAAACTATTGGCAGAGAAATATTGCATATGGTGGTGTGAACTAGATGGTTACGTTAATGGCCTAAGCGAGGAATGTGAGCAAGACTATATTATTGGCATAGGACTCAAATATGAGTAGAGTCTTGTCAAAAGTATTTATAAGTTTATACATATTTACTTAAATCTTCGTTGAACCTTTGTATTTATTTGCATTCCTTCTCTCCATTGCCTATGCCTGCAAGCATTCTTAGTCGAATGCAGCCCTGGTCGTAGATGTGACCTTGATAACAGCGTCAGTGAGTCATCTTTATTTGCCATTGGAGGAGTAGCCATATCAACAAAGGCGTTATGCCTGTGATCTGGGGACGAAATGGGTTGCTGGTTCGAATCCGGATCATGCCACTCCAATGAAACGTTAGTGCATATAGGTGGCTTACTATATTACGTTATTTTCTATTGCATGGCTGTAGCTGTTTGGCTTACTTTCCTCTTTCCCTTAAGTTTAATTCTGTTGTGCAACTGTCGAATTTAAAAGATGCAAAAGGTGAAGTAAAATTCTCTCAGATATTAGGTTGTGGAACTGAATTCCTGACCTGTTGGTTACTGGCTGGTCGCCATACTTTATTTTCCTAACCACACCGTTAGGCTTCCAAAGCCCTGCCTAGACAGAGTTCCCTCAGATCCCATCCTAGCTACAAGTTGTTCTTCTGCCACCCACTACATCTCGAAGAAGGAAAAACAGATTTCGTGCGTAGTTAAACCGATTTAACGGCGAGTCCAAGGAAAAACCTTTACTGTAAATATACAGTTCAAGCTTCACACGGAAAATAAGCATGAAAAATTACACCTTCGGATTGCACAAATCGATAGACCTTTTGGCCGTATCACTATCAGTGCATCACCTTAACCTAAAGATTGCCAGCAGTTGACGCTTGCTGAAACTACGCACTAACTACAACCGCAGTAGCCTACCCCTGTGAAACAACGTACTTACTACAAGGACTTACTAATAACACTGCCAGCATGTTCCCACGACCTCACAAAGACTCATCATGCTAAACTGCAGCAAAATTGAGACTACATCAGTACAGAATCGCACCATACCACAGAATGAATTCATAACGTGCAAAATTTGATTCCAACTCGTTTGCCGAAGTGTGGTTTAATCGGTAAGCCCAAATCACGTGAGACGGACTGTTAATCTTTCCAGCTGTCACCAGTTCATTCAGGAAAAATCGTCAGGCAGTCACTTGCTGATTCTAAAACCATCGTTCTGTCTATAGAGCCACCTGTAGCAATTCTTTGCAACATTAAGTTTCCGTTTTGGCATTCACTGCCAACGACATTAATTAAAGGGCTGGTAAACTATTAGCTTGTTAGCAAAGGAAAACCAACATAAATTCACTTAAAGATCATTAACGGTTGAAGTTAGTACAGTGTCATTCCTGTTTTAATTAACTTTTATTTAAGAGTAAGAAACCGTAAATCGGTCGTTTAAAAGCGGACCTTTCACAATTTGAATAAATTTGTATCAGCTTCGGATTGGTTTTGGTGATTGATTCCACCTGGAAATGTATACGAAGAAAGCTCGAATCAAGAGTTTGGCCATGTAGCTCGAAGAATCTTAGATAAAACTGGTAAATTGTTTTTCATTCCAAATATTCTCTTTCGATCAGATTCAGGTAGTAACAGAATTGTAAAAGAAGCTGCACTTATCCTAAGGGAGAAAATAAAGAATCTGCAGGTTGTGACTGAAGATGCTGTGCCTTGCCCTCAGTTACTATTAATTTTTTAGCGATTCTACCAATGAGACAAAAGAACTTTCAGAATGAGCAGCTAGAAGACTGAAGTCGTGCATTCAAGACCTTGTGTACCGTGTAAGTGGAGGCAGAACACTCCAAAACATGTGTTCCTACCTTTCCTGCAAACTCTTTAACAGGTAACTAGCGGAGTCGCTCGCTCATTCCGCGTCGTCTCGCTACGCTCGAGGATATTTCTTGGCTGCAACTCTTAGCTGCTAACAGGGACTCCAAATCTGTGGCAGCTGTACAGCATAAGCAATGCCAGAGCCGAATACCAGGTACGACACGTCGCTTTGAAGTTTTGTTAGTACCAAAGTTTACATGGCATTTCTTGTTCTCATATTTTTACGTAGTAGCCATCGACTTTCCCGCTACTTGTGGTGCTTTGAACCAGTGCTACATTTTACACGGGTTTTCTTGTTTCACTCATTCTAATATTTTTTGTTTGCTTATGTCCTCAAGTGAAAACGCAACGGTTTGAATGCAAGTTAGGCTTACGCAAGGCACTAACTCGTACCCAAAGCTGCTCGAGTTTAGCCACACCAACAGCAAACACCTTGCCAGGATTTGTTAACATAGTAAACCAATCTTTTTTGTTTCTTTGCGCAGTGTAATTTAATTAAAATGCTAAACGGTTTTCTGTGGTGTTGGATTTTAAATATCCAACTCCAACAGCCTCCCCACCCGTGTACTGCACGTGCCTCATTCTTTAATGTGGGGTAGTCTCTCGATACTGCCACTCACAACAACCGTTGCCCTCAATACATTGTTGCCCCACGTTCGTGAATGTTCGAAGCGAAAAAATCTGTCAACAATCGATGACGTCACATATTGTTGCGATATTGTTGCAATATTTTTGCCGATTGTTGTGGGGCTGGATTTTCGTTAATTTGGGACATTTTGGACCCTCCTCGTTTCTTAAAAATACGCCATACTATGAAACGGATTAATTTCCTGTCTTTCGACACCCTTCTCACATTTTTTAGCCTCCTCCTTCCAGAGGAGAAGATATATATAAACCGGCCGCAAGTTTTTAATGGTTTAGATGTACGGCTCGTACACATTTTTGAATCACTTGGGCCGTGGCATATCATACTCAAAGGTCCTAGAAATCGGTACTGCATTTGCTGTCAAAAAAATGTCGATGAATGATGACAAAGATTACTGGGCAATATTACATTACCCAGTAATATTATTCCATATACACCAACGTGTCTTGTGTTTGACAACATTGACAGACTTGAAGAAACAGGCACCACGCACAGAGTTAATGGAACTGCTGTCCAGCAAACAGTAGTAGTTCCACAGCCAGTGATTCTTAAAACCAGCATAATGAAGACCAATTGGAAGTGGTACCTTTTACTTTACCAACATACAATACAGGCCAAAAAACCTGATGTTCCTGTCCTGAGATCTGTAGCGGTTAGCTTTGATAAAGTGCTAAAGACCTCCCATCTCATCTTAGTAATTTTGTTTGGATGTTGATCCGCAGAACGGAGCCCTCAAACCAGAAAGTAAGTAATTGGACTGGATTTAACGTACAAGACGAAGTGATTCATAGCAATTCAAGACAATATTGGATATTTTCCGACGATTGATGCTCGCAACAAGTATGTCTACTGTTTTTGAAGTTGCAAGCTCAAAAAATTAAAGCCGCTCTGTATACATCTCAATGCTGTTGTCGTATTTGATCAAGCAATGTATGCAAAAGGTATTGAAGTTGTGTCGAAACATAACGACCAGTTTAACAATATCATACTTAGAATGGGAGCTTTTCACAAATCTGTGTCATATTGTGTATTATTGACAAACGCTTTGCAGATGCAGGTCTTAAAGACATCTGCATTGAATCAGGAATAATCGCTGAAGGGTCCATTAATGCAGTGTTGGAAGAAAAGCATTACAATCGAGACGTGTTCTTGCACGAGTTGACGTATGAAGCATGTACGAGACTACTATGGGATGGATTCATTGGTTGGATGAAAGAATCGTATGCTGAAGAGCTCCAATGTATAAAATCTTTTAGCATTAACTGCAAGCTTCAGATAAGAAATATCACAATCAGCATACGAAAATCTTATTAGCAGCAATACAATAGCAAGTGTTAAGTTTTTTTAGCCAATATATGGAACATATGAGGTCATCCAATGGCAGTTAGTCAGCATTTTGGATCTCGTACCTTGATATTGTCAACGTATTGTTAAATCTACTTTGTGCATCAAGAGAAGGTGATTGGACTCTGCATCGAAAATCTTATTAGCAGCAATACAATAGCAAGTAACAGTTTTTTTTAGCCAATATATGGAACACATAAGGTCAGCCAATGGCGGTTTGTCAGCACTTTGGATCTCGCACCTTGATATTGTCAACGTATTGTTAAATCTACTTTGTGCATCAAGAGAAGGTGATTGGACTCTTGGATCTATTCGTGCTCTTATACGATGGTGCTTTGCATATGATAGGACTAATTATGCACGTCATCTCCCACGGTACCTAAAAAGCATGCTGAGCTCAGGAACAACCCATCCAGGAGTTAACCACTACCTAGAAATCGAAGGATTCTCTATTCAAATTGGACAGCATAACCCCTTCGGAAAGACACGTATGGACCAAACCATCGAGGAGACGGAAAACCAAGACACCAAAACAGCTGGTGGGACTAAAGGATTCAGTACTGAAAAGCATCAGTTGCAACGTATTACCTAACTGCAGATTACCGGAGTGCATGCATTCGTCATCTTCGACAGATGCTTGACATTTCAAAAGGAAGATTCACACATCCAGACTTGAGAATATCAAGAGTTCGAAAAGATGAACGTGGTGTGGAATGCATCTTATCTATGTTGCAGAACACTTTGCTAAATTCATTCACATCTGAAAATTAAGAATTGTGCAGCCTACGTACGGGTTGACGGGCCCCACTAGAAGTTGTTAAACGTTTTTTAGAAGCTCATAGCAAAGGAGAAGAAGCTTTACAAGGCTTTTGAAGAAAATAGCTTATCGGACAGCCCACTGAAGAAATGGAGTAACAAGATTCCCAGGCAAAATCTGAAAATCTTTTCCAACTTTAAGAAAACAGTGAAAGTATGGGGAAACGATGTAGCACTGAAAGTTGACATAGCTCTTTTTGGACACATGATTCTCATTGCACAGAATCGAACTTTGTCAATGAAGGAAGTAATATGGCAGCCACTTGGGCTGATTCTTTGGTCACTAGCAACAGCGGATGGTGCTTTTGACAAAGCTGTCAGAAAAACTAATAAGTCGTCTCAGGCAGTAGAACTTGAGAATCTGTCTCAACCAGCACAGATTATACCAGAACCAACAGCTTGCTTAATTGATGGCATGAGTGTCTTTCAAAAAGTACAGAGTACTCTAAACCATGCGCAATGCCTGTTTGCCGTGACGTCACCATGAGTTAGCCAATGACGAACGAGAACAACGGCTGTTTGGCCGTCTGATTGGACTAGCCCAGTCACGTGATATGCACGTCACAGCAAACCGCCATGGCGTGTGGTATAAAAACGTTTGGTAATGTAGCAGAAGAGTTCTTAGAAGAATATTAATGGAAGGCCGTCTAGCCAAACGAATCGAGGTTGTTTCTGACCATGACCTCTCCATAAAGATTCCAGAGCGGTTAGCAAGCAGTGACGAAGATAACTGGTTTCAGTCAAGATTCAGAATTTGCTGCTGATATGATGAGGATTCTGTCAATTAGCATGTTTTCATATTATATTTTACAACTTCTATGACCCTTTATGTATTTAATACAAGAAGCTAAACTAAACTATCGATTTCCGTTGATTTAAAAGTAAACCGATAAGCCTTGTGTTTCTTCGTGTTGAAGATCCTACATAAACCATTCGCCAAACCAATCTGAGGTTGATATAAATATACTTCAAATTGTGATAGCTCTGCTTCTATGAGACCGATTTACGTTTTCTTACTCTTAAATAAAAGCTAGTGAAAAAAGAATGACACTAGACATATTTCATTAAGATGTGTCGAATGGTTATACATTATACTAGAAAAACCACTGTACAAAATCCTAGAAAAAGGTTTTTTCTTCGTTTTGCAAGCGGACCGTTGTGATTGTCGACTTGATGCATGTGACGCACATTATTCCTTATTCCAAGAGTTTTAATTTGGTATGCTGAAATATTAAATCAGCTCATTAGAAGCGGAGATATTGATTTTGTAGTATTTGTCCTAGCAGCGGTCATCTTTTCCAAGATGGCGGCCAAAAGTTACCCCCGAAAATTATCTATCATGGCTGATAATTCTTCTAGAGCCATAAGCTTTCAGAAAAAAATTATTTCTTTGGTGCCTAAAAGTTCACTGACAAAACCCTCTGGCCCAGGGACTACTCTGATGCAACTCCTCGTTGACCAACTTCCCTGACTTTATTTTTGTAGGAATTGTGCCTTCCCCCAGTTCAAAGTTATACTGGCAGAAATGGTGAAATTATCGCCCTAATGTTGGTGTTGCCCCATATGGGGAAATGACTCACATCTGCCATGGGCAATTCCACAATGCCTTCCAACAAAATATTACACAACCCACAGCATTCTCCTGTATACCTATCTCTGGATACAATAATGCTACATAATACATCTATTCTAGGTACTGTATCCCATTTACAGTCCCTGTGGAAATACTTTATCTGCATCTTCATATTTTTCGTGGCCGTGTAATGTTTACATACAGGTTCTAATAAGCATGTTTTACACTGTTCATTCACAGTATTTTGTAGGTGCTTTGGTTCTGGAGGAGTAGAGGTACAAACACGCACGCACGCACAACATATGATTTTAATTATGTAGATGATGTGCGTGTGTGTTTGTACCTCTACTCCTTCGGAACCATGTAGCCTTAATACATAATCAAATTATTGGTGTTATAAATAAATAGCGGGCATTATACAGGTTCGTATTACAATGATATAGGAATATCGTCTAATTTATACATATATATCAAATCAAAAACCAAAACTGGTAAAAGGGGCTGCCAAGTTCCGAATGGTTCGGCCCTTCAAAGGAGTGTTATCAACACACCAAAACATTCGCTAAGTTAATCGCATCGCTTAATAGTTCGAAGGTTAAATGAGAACTAGAAAATTGCTACTTACGGTAGCTATGTTCAAGTTTTCATTTAACGTCCAAAGTATTACTCGATGCGATTAAGTTGGCGAATGTTTTGGTGTGTTGATATCACTCCTTTGAAGGGCCGAACCATTCGGAACTTGGCGGCCTCTTTTACCAGTTTTGTTTTTGATATGATATCAGTCCTTTTTTTTAAAATTGTGTCTATGGCACGCACGTCAGTTTACACGTCGTCATTGTGCAAACTTTGGCTGTCTAATGAGAGACGATGCCGACAATACTAACAATGGTTATAACAATATTTTCCTACTTACGTGCCATCCCGCGCCATTCCCGTTACACCCCTAGGCTAATTATTCAGCTCCTAAATTAGTACTAGTCTTATAGGCATTCCTATTAGAAATAAATAAAAATAGTCCACTAATAACAGATATTTGCAGTAGCCTACAACTAAATAGTACAACAATTTATTCTTTGCTATTTATTTGTACTACCAGTATTAGTTATTAGTCTTTGTCATAAAATCGTCGTCGTATAATGTCAAATTCGACTGGGTAATTGTTTGTGGCGTCATCACGGTTCACACCAAAAACAAGCGATTGGAATACTACCAGATAAAAGAACACTCGCGGTAGTGTGCCATTGATGATACAGGATGAACGCGCATATGCACTGATCACCGAACTAAAGCTAAGCATTTTTCTTTATTTTCTTTTTCTAAGGCTAAACGTTCTTTTTCTTTGCGATATAATTTAAACGATTTAGCTTACTCGAACAATGCTTGATCTGTGACAAGAGTACCTTCAATTGCATTATCAATTAATTTAACCCAATTAAATCAGATTTTGTGTTTTGGCTATCATAGTGAATATTATAGTCTTCACATAAAACTTGTAAAATTGCCTTTGACTTATTACGCCAACCTGCCATTTTTATACTTTAAACTACAATTTACACCAAAAAATAACACTTTAAAAAAGTGCACAGAAAAAAAAAGTTCCTGCACTACATAATGAGATTTAAACAGGTTTCCTTCACTATTGGTAGTCGTTTCCTTCTCCCTCCAATCACAATTTTTACATTTTACGGCTCTTTTACAAGCACAAAGTCACTTTACAGATTTTTAGACTTCTGAAGTCTCCAGCATTCTTACTGTATTTTCGTCCATTCTCGCCTTGCCTAACTTTGGGTCACTGCCCTCTTCAGGAATTTTTCCCCTCTTCTGGAAATTTTCCGTTTCTAAGGAAATTTCTGTTGGTGCCTTGTGCTGGAGTATCGATTGTGCACTTCAAGCTTACTCTCAGCCTTCAGTCTACTTGAATGAGCCATTAACTCTTGACGTATCGATTACGTAAAGGCCGCTGCTCTAAACGTCACTCTATGCCGTTTATGTTAATCAACTATGAGCATTTTCCGGCACTGGTCGAATGCCACCAAGAACACCTCGGGCACCAGGCACTACCAAAGAACACCTTGGGATGTGGATTTAGTATAATCACTACTAAATCTGGTCGATTTTCCTCACCTCGCCGATGACCACAGTTGGGCTTCCAAAGCATTGCCTCGCTGGAAAGAGTCCGATAGGATCCTCTCCAACAAGTTGTTCCGCTGCCACCAACCTGTCTTGAAAAAGGGAAAGGAAATTCATTGTGCAGTTAACTCGATTTAATGGTAAAGCCAAGGGAGAAAATTTACAATATATTATATACAGTTCGAACTTCGCGTGAAAAATTAACATAAATCCGACCTTCCAGTTGCATAAATCGATAGTACAGTGTTCTCTTTTGGCCTTATCGTTTCAACTAAGTGTTCAACAGTAGCCT